>PVLA01018690.1:0-13931 GCA_004027455.1 Hydrochoerus hydrochaeris
GGAATAAAACAAAAGAGGACAGATCTAAGCAGATCAGAACAGAACAATGTAAGCAACACAGCACTTCACAACAAGACAATTGGATATTAACAGTAGCTATCATAATGTCTCTTTCTTTGAAACAGTTGAGCTTAGCTTTACACACAATAATGTCAAACATAACAAAGTAGAATAAAACAACTCAAGAGAATGGAAGTATTCCAAGGCATTCTGGACCAAATAACCAAAGATGGACAATGGCTGCTATATTATCTCATTTTCCATAAAAATTTTGTTTTTACTATCATACATATTAAAATTCAATAAGACACAATATGATAGAACCAATGGTAATAGAAAAACAAAAGCATGGGAGGACTTCAGAGCAAGATGATATTAAATCAACAATGGCTGCCATATTGTCTTGTCTTCAAAGTAATTATTTATATGATCACATATATTAAGATCAAACAAAACAGAATAAAACCATTCCAACCAATGAATGAAAACATAAGATGTCAAAGCAGTATAATGGTGAACCATGATTTCCATAAACTCTTCTGTACTCTTACCATTTCTTACACTAGGGAAACTATATGGTATTTATACATGTGAGTTTATTTCACCTATGAGTATAGATTCAAGTTGCATCCATTTATTTATAAATATCTCAATGTGATCATTCTTTATAGCTGAGTAGTACTCAATTTTTTTATCCATTCCTCAGTTGATGGGCACTTAGGTTGTTTCCAAGATCTGGCTATTACAAATTGTGCCACTATAAACATGGGACTGCATATATCACTGTGGTAAGATGTTTTCAGGTCTTCTGGGAATATGCCTAAGAGTGGAATAGATGGATCAAATGGGACCTCCAACCCCACTTTTTGAGGAATCTCCAGATTGACCTCCACAGTGGTTGCACCAGTCTACACTCCCACCAACAGTGCAGAAGAGTTTTTTCCCCACAGCCTCTCCAGCACTTGTTGTTGGTAGTTTTGTTGATCCTGGCAATTCTTTCCAGAGTGAGATGGAATCTCAGTGTGGTTTTAATTTGCATTTCTCTAATGACCAATGATGATGAACATTTATTCATGTATTTATTTGCCATTCGTATTTCTTCATCTGAGAAGACCATTTGGAAGGGGTCTTTGAACTTTGGGGGTCTGATTTTTTTAATTCTTTATAAGTTCTAGGCAGAAGTCCTTTGTCAGAGGGACAGTTCACTAAGATTTTTTTCCCAGTTTGTAGATTTTCTTTCACTCTGCTGGAGATTTCTTTGAACATGCAGAAACTCTTTAATAAGATGTGATCCCAGTTATTGATTCTGGGAAGTATTTCCTGTGCAGTTTGGTTCTTGTTCATGAATTCTCTACCTACCCCTATGTCTTCAAGATATTTACCAACTTTGTCTTGCAACAGATTTAGTGTTTCTGTTTTAATATTTAGATCTTTGATCCATTTAGATCCATTTACTTTAGTACATGGTGATAGGCATGGGTCTAATTTTAGTTTTTGGCATATGGATAGCCAGTTTTTCCAGCACCATTTATTAAAGAGACTGTTGTTCTTCCAGTGAACATGCTTGGCCCCTTTTTCAAAGACAAGGTGCTTGAGTGTGTTTGTAGTTGTATCTTCAAGCCTATTCCATTGATCTTCAGGTCTGTTTTTATTCCAGTACCATGTTGATTTTATTATAGTAGCTTTGTAGTATAACTTCAAGTCAGGGATTGTGATGCCTCCTGCCTTGGCTTTGCTGCTTAGAATTGCCTTTTCTATTCTAGGTCTCTTCTGGTTCCAGATGAATTTTAGGAGTGATTTCTCTAGATCTACGAGGTATGTTAGTGGCATTTTCATTGGGATTGTATTGAATGTGTGTAACAACTTTGGGAGAATGGCCATTTTTACAACATTTATTCTTCCTATCCATGAACAAGGGATGTCTTCCCATTTTCTGAGGTCTTCTTCGATTTCTTTTTTCAATGTATTATAATTTTCCCTGTACAACTCTTTTACATCTTTTGTTAGATTAATTCTTAAGTATTTCATTTTTTTGGATGCTGGTGTGAAGGGTGTGCCTTCTCTTATTTGTCTCTCAGTGATTTTGGTGTTAGTGTATAAGAATGCTATTGATTTTTGAGTATTGACTTTGTATCCAGCTACATTGCTGAATTTATTTATTATATCTATGAGACTTTCAATGGAGGTTTGGGGGTCTTCTATGTAGAGTATCATGTCATCTGCAAATAGTGATAATTTAACTTCTTTTCCTATCTTTACTCCTTTTATTTCTCTCTCTTTTCTAATTGCTCTGGCTAGTATTTCCAGTACTATATTGAATAGGAGCGGTGATAAGGGACATCCTTGTCTTGTGCCTCATTTCAAGGTAAAGGCTTTCAGTTTTTGGCCATTTAATGACACTGGCTGTTGGTTTGTCATAGATGGCCTTTATCATATTGAGGTAAAGACCATCTATTCCAATTCTCTGTAAGGTTCTTATCATGAATGGATGTCGGATCTTATCAAAAGATTTTCTGCATCTATAGAAATGATCATGTGATTCTTGCTTTTGGCTCTATTGATATGGTGGATTGCATTTATTGATTTACATATGTTGAACCATCCCTGCATGCCTGTGATGAATTCCACTTGGTCATAGGGTATAATCTTCTTGATCATTTGCTGCATCCTGTTTGCCAATATTTTATTGAGGATTTTTGCATCTATGTTCCTGGGAGATTGGCCTGTAGTTCTCTTTTTTAGTTGGGTCTTTCTCAGGTTTTGGTAGTAGAGTGATATTTGTTTCCAGGAATGACTTAGGGAGAATTGCTTCCCTTTCAATTTCATTGAAGACTTTGAGGAGTTTCGGCATTAAGTCTTCTTTGTATTTCTTGTAGAATTCCACAGTGAATCTGTCTGGGCCTGGTCTCTTCTTTGTTGGTAGGGACTTGATTACATTTTCAACTTCATTAATAGAAATTGGGTTATTCAGCAGTTTTACATCTTCTTGATCCAGCTTTCATGGTTCATATGTTTCTAGGAATCTGTCCATTTTTTCTGTGTTATCGAACCTATGAGAGTAGAGGTTTTCGAAATAGTTGATGATCTGTATTTCCACAGGGTCGGTAGTGATTTCTCCGTTTTCATTCTGTGTTGCATGAATTTGAGTCTTTTCTTTCCTTTTTTAAATTAGGTTGACTAGGGGCTTGTCAGTTTTATTTATTCTTTCAAAGAACCAACTCTTTGATTCATTGATTCTTTGTATTGTTTTCTTAGTCTCTATTGCATTAATTTCTCCTCTGATCTTTATAATTTCCTCCCTTCTTTTGGCTTTGGGCTTGGCTTGCTCTTTTTTTTCTAGATGTTTCAGGTGTAATATCAGGTTGCTTATTTGTGTTCTTTCTGTTTTCCTAATATGGGAACTCAGTGCGATAAATTTTCCTCTGAAGACCACTTTCATTGCCTCCCACAGGTTCCAATAAGTTGTATTTGTATTTTTGTTAGCTTGTAGATATTGTTTAACTTCTTCTTTAATTTCCTCTGTGACCCACTGATTGCTCAAGAGTGTATTATTTAATTTCCATGTGTTTGTGTGGTTTTTGCAGTCACTTTTATCATTAATTTCCAGTTTCATGGTGCTATGACCTGATAACATGCATGGGATAATTTCAGTTCTTTTGCATTTACTTAAATATGTTCTGTGGGTTAGTATATGGTCTATTTCAGAGAATGTCCCATGTACTGCTGAGACAAATGTATATTCTGATGTTGTTGGATGGAACACTCTGTATACGTCTATCATATCCATTTGTTCACAGGTATGATTCAGTTCTGTTATTTCTTTGCTGTTTTTTTTTTCTCTAGTTGATCTATACCTTTGTGTCAATGGTGTGTTAAGGTCTCCTGTTTTAATTGTGTTACTGCCTATTTGATTTTTCATTTCTGTTAATATTTGCTTTGTCCAGTTGGGTGCTCTGGAGTTTGGTGCATATGTATTTAAGATTGTTATCTCTTCCTCTTACAGATTTCCCCTAACTGGTATGTAGTGACCTTCTTTATCCCTTCAGACCATTCTTGGTTTGAAGTTCACATGGTCTACAAACAGAATAGCTACCCCTCCCCTTTTTTTTTTAGTTCCTGTTGCATGGAGTATTGTTTTCCATCCTTTGACTTTCAGTCTATGAGTTTCCTTTTGGGTTAGATGGGTTTCTTGTAGACAGCATATGGTTGGATGTTGTTTCTTGATCCATTCTTCCAGTCTGTTTCTTTTAATTGGTGAATTGAGGCCATTTACATTAATGGTAATAACTGTCATATATTGGTTTATTGTTGACATGTTATCTTCCTGATGTTGTCTTAGCTTTCCATTCTTTTTAATTGTCTGTCTTGCTTAGTGGTCTTTTCCTATGTGTATCTAGAATGTTTCTCAGTATTCTTTGTAGGTTTGGTTTGATGATCATGAAGTTTTTTAGCTGTTCTTTGTCATGGAAGTATCTTATTTCTCCATCCATTTTCAAAGATAGTTTTGCTGGGTACATCAGTCTGGGTTGGAAGTTGTTTTCTTTAAGGATCTGAAAAACTTCAATCCATGCTCTTCTTGACTTCATTGTTTGTGTTGAGAAGTCTGCTGTGATTCTGATAGGTTTTCCTTTATAGGTGACTTGTCTTTTCTCTCTAATGGCTTTTAATATTCTATTCCTATATTGGATTTCTGTGATGGTGATTATTATATGTCTGGGTCTAGTTTTGTTTTGATTATGGCTATTGGAGTCCTGTATGCTCACTAATCCATATGTCAGCTTCCATACTCATGTTTGGGAAGTTTTCAGCTATTACTTCTGTAAATAGCCTCTTGATATCATTTGTGTTTTCCCCTTGTTTTTCTTTTATCCCTATTAATCTCATATTGTTTTTTTGCATCATCTTGTAGCTGTTGAATTATTATTTCCTGATTTCTTGTCATTGTTAGAAGATCTTTCCTTTCCTGTTCACTAGCTGCAATCTTATCTTCAAGATCTGAGATTGTATCTTCACTTTCATTGAGGTGGTTTTTGAAACTGTCATTAGAGTTTTTTATTTCCTGTATATCTCTTTGAATCTGCTTAATGCATTCTGTTTGTCTCTTAAACTGTTCATTCAGGGATTCTATCATTTTGCTTTGTTCCTCTAATTTTTTAGGTGTGTCTTCATTGGATGCATTCAGTATTTCTTTCACTACTTTTATCATTTCTTCTTTTACCTGGGAGAATATTTCTGATTTGAGTTCCCTCATAGCTTCCCTTATTTCCTTCTGTATTTCAGTTTATATCATTTCAGGCATTTCAGGTGTATGTGTAGTATTTTCTTCTATGTACATGACTCCTAGGTTTTCTTGGGATGGGCTGGAGGTTTGAGATTGCATTTTGGTCTTTCATTTTGTCATTTTCCTATATTTCCATGTTTCCAAGTGATTTTCCAAAGCTTTCCCTTACTGCACCAGCTTGGCTCCTCCTTTGGCGGGCCTGGCTCCCCTGCTTGAATGAAGGTTGCCGGGCACAGTCCACTCAAGTCCAGGGAACCTCTGGAGCACCAAGCCGCCCAGAGTGATGGTCCCAAACTTTTCCGGGCCTGCCCCAGTGATCTGCAACTTGCCTCATGGCGTGGCACTGGCTGGTCTCCCCCTTGGGTGGGCCTGGCTCCCCTGGTTGAATGAAGGCCACCAGGCACAGTCCTCTCAACCCCGCAGAACCTGTGGAGCCTAGACCAATGACTCAAGGCAGCTGGGCAGGTACCAGCCACCGGGATTGATGGTCCCAAACTTTTCCAGGCCTGCCCTTGCAAGCTGTAACTCTGAAACAAGTATTTTTAAGGAATATTGTTTAAAAACAAAACACAAACAAATATTTAAATATTATAAAAAGCAAATATATTTAAAACAATACATTTAAAATAAACAAACGTATTTAAAACAAATGATGTTTAAAAATATTTTTTAAAAACAAATATTTTAAAATTTAAACAAAAACACCACAAGCAGCTTTTGTTGTTGTTGTTTCTGCTATTACATGGAATGAGTTTTTTCTGAGTTAAAATCTTTTGTACTGTTTGGAGTCCTATGGTGGTCACATCTGTTCAAAGAAATAGAGGTGATCATAGTGTGGACATAGTTCTGGGTCAGGTTCCTGAGTCTGTAGGAAATCTCTCCATTTATTCACATTTATCCTGCTATTTGATTCACCTCATCTATGTTTTCTTCTTAGATTATTAAAACGAGAAGAAAGTTTCACATTCATTCCTCGGTCCCGTGAAGAACTTCCAGACAATTTTCCAAAAGAAATCCCTGGGATCTGCTATTTCCTGGAGGTAAGGACTGGTCCAAAGCAGCCAAAGCCTTCTCTTTCTTCATCCAGAATAAAAAAGGTTTCCTACAACATTGGTACCATGTTCCTCTGAGAGACAAGCCTCTAAAATCTGCAGATCCAAGACTTCTCCGAAAAGCACAAGCCCAGAGCACGGGTCACTACAGGAGGGTGGAAAGAGATGCTCCTCTCTTGAGACTTTCTTGAGAATAAGCAGTGGAATTTCTGCTATGTCAGGCAATAATCCTAGAAAAAGTTGTGTGAATGCTGTCCATAAAAAGGCTGAATCTATATAAGTATTTTGGAGATATGTATACATCTCAAGTATGGATCCCTTTTAAAACAAACCAATAGACTCCTTGTTGTCTTGTTTTTCACCCACACAGTTATCTTTCCCTATATATTTGTATCACTTTTGAGAGCCAGTTTTGAGTATATATTCCTACATTTAGTGAATTGATAAGGAATATTTTCTAATTTTCTTTTTCTGAACAGACATTTCATACATATATCATGGCAATGTGGTAAACTTCCCAGCAGGAAGAATTGTAACTCAGCAAAATATTTTAGGGATATTACCTATTTTTATACATATCTCTTCTTCTAGATAATTACATGTCACACATTATTAGATTTTCAGAATCTGCTACTGCATTGTTGGTATATTATGTAATGCTAACCTAGTAATCTAATATAATTTTGCTTCTTTAGAAAGATTAGTGCTTGGACTGGGAATACATCTAACCAAGGATTTCAGATACTAAGAAAGTGTTGTATGTCTGTTAGTAAATATATCCTTTAGATTTAATTAATGTAGTGTGGAGTCCAGAGGTAATGGAATTTCCTCATAGCAGATATATTTGTAACTAAGATTAATTAAAGGTCTTCTTTTTGTCATCAGCTAACACATATTGGTCAAAAGAAAATGCCTTGGACCCTTTTCAACTTAGCAGTTATAAATATAGGTAGTTTAACATTCAACTGCATTCTATTGAACAGCATCCTTCTAAGTAACATGTTAGTAATTCCCCTTGCTTTCCTAAACTGATGCCTCGTAAGTACTGCCTGCTATTCCCAGAAGCAAATTCTCAAGATACTGGCATTACTACACAAAAAATGTCCAGACACTTTGCCAAGAATATTGTTTCTTATTGCATAATATAAAGCAATCAATATCCTGTACTTTATAGCATTGAGTTTTTCTTTTACATGTTCTTCTCTAGTTTGTTTGATATGGCTTTTAAATTCAGTGAATCACCTTCATGAACACTGGAGAAGTTCTAACTTTCTGAACTAGTAATCACTGTAGATACAGATAAGTTTCCATTGCATGTTCTGGTATAATGAAGTCCTATTCCCATTAATCAACACTGCATGAGAAATATTGTTACAGGCTCATGGTAAAATTATCACAACAGTGTGTCCAAAGTTTTCCTATTTTGGATCAGATATAAATGTAAATTTCTATTAAGGTTAATGAGTTGGAAGTGTTATTTTAAAATCTTTGGAATAGATACTTTCTATTCCAGTAGGTATACTCATTAGTAGTTTATTTCTACTAAATGCAATATATTTTTTGTTCAGGGATTTTGGCTGCATTATGATCTGGTTATGATATAACTCAACTAAAGTGTATATTAACTAACTTCCAGTGTAGTCTGTGAGGCATAATTAATGTTTTTGAGCTAAATGTGTGGCTAGAAAACATTTATAGATATACAAACTATTTGGTATAATTGTAATCTTATTTATAATTTGAGCTCTTTTCTCATCCTGTGGTTTAAGAGACCATTATTGCAGCAGTCTTCCTATGGAGAATACAACACACAGATACTGAGCTTTTAATCTTGGCTGACCTGCTCTTTCCTGGGCCCAGGTCTCTGCTTTTAACTCTATGGAGAATAAAGGCCAGGTTATATACAGAAGGCTGTGTAGGCTAAAAACAGGGTATTTTCATGATGCTGATTATAAGAAATATCTGCAGGGAACTTGTCCTTTATAGGGCATGGGGTGGCAGTGGTGGTGGTTGTGGGTGTTACCACCAATACTGTTAGGGGCTGGAAGCACCTCAGTCCTTGTGGAAATGTTAGAAAATTGCTTGAGAAGTTCTGAGGGGCTCCTCACAGCATAGTAGCATGGAGACAGACCCCATATCACTCCAATCATGTATGTTTATTCCATGCAGTGATTTAGAGCTTATTTTGATTAAAAAATACTTAAGTAAATATTTTTAATTAAAAAATATTCTGTTGATAATGTGTTTTGTTACCATATGGCTGAAATGGACTTTCAGGAATCGCCCAATGTATTTCTCTGCTTTTTGTAAAAAATTGCTTAAGCAACTGTTCTAAACATATGGTTGTTCTCTCTGTACTTTTATGGGGACTGTCTATATTTTAAAACAAACATTGGAAATCCACTCCATCATTTGATAATTGTTAGTAAGCCTCCAGAGAAGAATTTCTGTGTACACTTTTAACTTCTCAGAAGAATCACAAACTCTGTAATGGTTTATATAATTTCATATAGAGAAGTAGCCATTTACACTGTCACAGATGTCACATGCCAGAGATCTATTATATATCACAAACAGGATGAAAAAATACATTTTTCATACTCTCTCTATATATAATCTATATATTTTTGAAGTTATTCTGAGGCAATGGGCTAAACCTTTTATCATTTTATCAACCTATTAAAGTTGACTATTATAGTTATACTGTTACTAATTGTGTTTACAAGATACTGTATAAAGTGTCTGTATTCTAGCTGCAGTCAGATATTAAATGCTCTGAAAAAGCATTATATTTTCATTTGTCCTATACAATACAGTACATATATCTTAGCTTAGAAGCTGTGACTGTAAAATGTGCTGGCATTTGTATTTTATTTGACTAATACCTGTACAGTATTTTCATTTACTTATAAACTATTAGGAATATCATGCCTTTAAATTAGATTAAAGGGAATTTAATAATATCCCCTTAGAAACCAAATGATATTAATTAACATAACCCTTTCTAAAAGGAGTACTTTCAGTTTTATTCTGGTACCTATAACTGTCCTCTTACTCTTTAAAGGAGATAATTTGGAGAAAAATCCTTATAACTAGCCATTAGTACCAAACCTTCACTTTGGTGTCATGATTATTTTAGTAGAGCGAATGTTATCATCTGCAAATAAATTAATAATCTAACAAAATCAGAATCCTCAAATATTTACTTAAAACATCTTACAATAGCTGCTTTGTGAAATGTAGCAAACAGATAACAGTGACAATGGTAAAAAAAAAAGTTAGTATACCTAAGCAACACATTAATTGGATTTCTTAGCCATGTAATGTAAAGGTGAAGAAGATAAAGCTTCTAAGTTACCTTGACATAACCATCTGCCTCTATATTCTTCTTCTCTGTGTATTTTAAAGTGTTTTGAGTTTCTCTTTTCATTGTAGTAAGCTTTAACCTGTTGTGGCTCTGAATTAGGTACTAATGCCTGAGATTTGAGAATGGGCTGGTGGAACCGGCACTTCAAGTACTAACTCTCATAGTCTTGTACTTCCTCTTGTTCTGTGACAATGATGTTAGGAAGCATTTTATTGTAGAAGTTTTTTTTTCTACAGGAAAAAAAAATCAAAACAGGACAATAACAATTTAAACAAAATCTCATTCACAAGAACAGCAACATTTACATTTGGAAATTTCTTCAAAAAGTTTCACCAATAAAACAAACGAAAATTGATAATATACAAAAGACAAAGCCATGAAGAATTTAAAAATCCACCATACTGTGTTTTATACAGAATTTTATTACTACTGATTGAAATTGTGTGACCAAAGTTTCATAATATCAACAGAGAGCTCAGATTATGCACATCATTAGCTATATTTGTTGAAGGCCCTTTTGGTTTCTGACATGTTGAAGGCAGGTGCTGTGGGTGACCAGCACAGAAAATAAAAGCTTTGTACATAGGTCCTATCTTGCTGGACATTCTGAGTGAGGGTTATCCAGCCCTGACCTCCTTAATCCATGCTGTCACTCAGAACAATCTGACTGCACTAGGATGGGCATGGCAAACTTTATTCTCTACCTGTGAACCCTAGGTGACTGCAGAAAGAGTTACTGATGCCTGAGTCAAGCAGATGAACAACACAGTTCCGTGCCTCAGAGTACTCACTTGTTTCTGAGGTGTTGGGCATTGCTTATATCTGCAGTTTCTTGTGTGTTCTTTCTTCAAAATATAGTCTGAATCAAAGCACTTTGTGTAATTCCGAATTTTCTTTTGGAATTAATTATACATGACTCTGAATATTCTTTGGATGGCACCAGATGATTCTACCCAATAAAAACCTAGAAATTCAACTACAAGAACCAATCCCTATATTGTAATTTAATCAATTCTACTATTAAATTATAGACTCCTACTACAAAGATCATGTCCTTTCAAAGGCTTCTATAAGCATAACTTGCTGGAGATAATATAGACATCCAGATGCAAATGACAATGAATTATTGAAGCTTAAAATATCCATTCCAAATGACTTTATGGGCATCTCTTCCCATGACTATACCTAACTCACAGTCAATTTAATATGCATGTGAATTGGGTTAACATGGTAGAATAAGATTTATTGTTATATGGGTAAATTAATACTAATTTTGGGATTCTCTCAGTGGTGAATGAATAGCAGACATTGATTTTGTATACAGATTATTATAATCTTTTCAGAGAATATTGAAATAGTGTGCAAAATTCCTTCCTCACACTTGATTCAAACAATTGCAGTTTAAGTATTATTGTCCTGCCATCTTTCTGTTTCCTGCCTTTGTTCTCGTTTTTCATTTAAAAAAAGTCACTAGGACATTTATAATACAGGTAGAATTGCAGCTAATTTCATACTGTACATTTGCATATTCTTAATTTATAAGTTTTTATTAAAATGTAGATGTTTCATGACTAGAATTTTTGGGGAAGATTTGGATTAGTAGATTAGTCAAGTTTATGTCTTTTATTTCTAAAATGTGACCAGATCATGACTTCAGTAAACACCTTACTGTCATTCCATACTTACTAAGAAATTACCTAATTCAATGATTTAACTGATCTGCTTGGAAATATCTGGAAGCCTTCATAAAAATTACCAAGGGAGTAATTATGAAGAAAGCCTTCATAAGAATTACCTAGGAAGTTTTAGGAATGCAGATTACTGGACTTTACTTTGAAAGATCTGGATTGAGTAGGTCTCAGGTAGGACCTTGGAATCTGCACTTAGAAAACCACTCTAGATAATGCTATCATATGGCCAGACTTGTGGACCTTTGGAAAGTGTACAAATAATCTCAACTACTAGAAGTCAGTATAAGTTTACTGAAATAATAACACATCAATTCATGTGTAGTTATTTTTAAAGTTAAACAGTGTCTGAGCTTCATGCCATTGTCTTTCCCATAAATTTTAACTTCAGTTTTAAAGTGTAGTCTGATTTATGAGTTTTCAAATTTATTAGAGACAGAAGTCAATATTGATAAGCATGAGGAATGAATATTGCTCACTATAGGGCTATTAGGCACGCTAGCTGTGGTACCATTCCTTTAGTTACCGCTGCACACATGCGGTACGTCCTATTTGCTGATCCTCACCACTGCAGCAAATGTTAGGAATTTTAGAACACAGAAACAAAGGTGGGATGACAGCCTTACTTCTGAATGTTTTACACTTTATATTATAAGGCACTAACTTAATACTTTTCACATAAAATTGTGCATTTATCTAAGAGTGACTTCCTAGCAATACCTTATAACATTTCAAGCAATAATTTAAGCCATGATAATGATGTCATACAAAATATGCACTTCTCTGCATTATGTAGAACCTTTGGGAAAATACAGACATGATTTATATAAGCAATAATGTCACTGGTGTGAACTTTTTAAAGATATTCACCATTTTGTAGCAAAATGAGCAACAAGTGATGATGGATAGAAAATATTTGAGCAAATGACATGCTCAATCTATCTCAGAAATTATTCATTTGCAAACATGCTATAAAGAAATTAATGTATCAGATTATTTCTGATGTATAATTTAAAAATACCTTTCATAATATTTTCTGCTTCTTTCAAAAAGGTTTGCGTGTTATTTGTGATGTCGCACAAATCTTCAGATCTTTGTGTACAATAGTAAGGACCAAGTTAAGGACGAGGATGAGTGAAAATGGAATATAGGTTGGTGCAAGAGCTGGTTGAAAAAGTAGAGGGTACAAAAATGTAATACCTTTAAGTACAAATTAGTTCAAATGCTGGTTGGCTAAGGACTTCAAAGATAGAAAGGATAAAAAGAGCTCAGTGTGATTATTTTCTATGACAGCTATACAAGTGTTTAATATATATAATAATGTTTTGATTTAAGAATATGATTGACTAAAGGTCATCTCAATTAGTTTTAAATGTTTGCAAATGTATAGTTTTAAATGTTTGAAAATGCTTAAGCACTAAATCTTAAAAATATCAAATTTAATAACTCATGTTTGTAGGTTTTTTAAAGTATGTTTTTAATGAAATGCAGCAGCATCAACAATATCAGTCTGTTGTTACTTTATTCATCCATTGTTTAGAGTAATGTATTAGTATTATAATTAAAAGCAACTGGTAAATTTATGTTACAATGAGCAATATCTAAATATCAAATCACTATTTATCATATAAATTTAGATACATCTCCAAGTATCTAAATACAGTTCCTATTGTTGCCTAGCTAGCTAAACTCTCCTCTAATCATAAGTACAACTAGAATGATGGGAAGGTTTGCTTATATTTGACCTTTACTTTCCTATTATTGGTAGCAAAACTTAATATCCTCCAGTCCACAATTGGAAAATCAAAATCAAACAGAATTGTGGATTTACTTAAAAAGTTTTGACATTGTACTTTTGTGTTTCAGTGGTTCTTACATCCTTAATAAGTATCTGATAAATAGAAAAGATTTAACTAGAATCCACTAAATTTATCTTCTCAGTCCATCTCATTTCAAATCAAATCATTCTTAATATGAGACCACAATATTCTTTTTTTTTTTTTGTACTGGGGATCAAACTCACGACCATGCACTTGCAAGGCAGGCGCTTATACCACTGAGCTAAATCCCCAGCCCCTGACCACAATATTCTTGCTTATTATTTGAAAGCCAGTGAGAATGTGAAAGAGGGAGAGAGGAAGAAAGAGAGTGGAAGAGGAGAGGGAGAGGGAGAAAAGGAAAAAGGGAAGGAAAGAGAAGAGAGTGGGTGGGGGAAGAGAGGAAAATACGGCAGGGGAGAAAGAGAGAGCCAAATTAAAATATGTCGAGTAAAATCAGAGATGTGCAAAATTGCTTCTTTGCATAATTTCTCTTTCTAAAGACAGTTCCCTGCATATTGCTGCTTAGTGTAGTCAGTCATACATCAAATTCAGCATTATAGGGCCTATTAAGGGATGGATTGGGCAGTTTCTTTAGATGAGCCCAAGAAGAAAGATTTGATATTTTTCTTCAGGAAGGTATAGAGAATCAGAAAAGAGGCGGTTTTCACAATACATGCCTCTGGTTTAATGAAAGCAAAATGACTCATTTGACTGGTGGTCACT
>PVLA01018691.1:0-13930 GCA_004027455.1 Hydrochoerus hydrochaeris
CTGTTGGACTCGGGGGACCCCGCGGTTGCTTTGTGCTGTGTAACTCAGGCCTCTGAGTTTGATCGTGTTCCCAAGTTAAGCTGCCACCTGACGGAGATGGGGCGCTGCGTCTCCTGTCTCCCGTCCGTGGGGCTGTAATCGTGTTATGTAGGTTTAGTGTAAGTGCTAGAAGGATGTTTTTATGTTTATGTTCTTCCCTCTAACTACGCGATACTGCCATCTTGTGTACAAGTTTTTTGCTTGCAACAGGCCAATAATAAGGCTAATTGCGATTTGTAATTTATGTAATGATTAAAAGAGTTAAAGTTCTTAGTAAATTGTACCAGGATGGGTGGTCTGGGGACTGTTTTGTGGGGCTTAGGATCCTGAATGTGTTCGGAGTCTGTTCCATTCTTGAGAATGTGTATTAAATCCGAACTTTCACAGACCTGCTTGTGTTGTAGATATTTTGGGGTCAGGAGTTTCCTTTTTCTCGTATTGCCTATTTGTATATAAAGTTAAGCTGAGTATTGCATCGTTGAGCTGTGGAACTCGCAGTTTTTCATTATCCTAATTTGGAGACGAATTTATACTGTCACATTTTGTTTTCTTTTTTGCATACTCTGAACCCAAGCCAATTGTTTTTATTAGTTATTTTAAAATAAAAAAACTCTTAAAATTTGACTGATGTCTGCCTGTTTTTATATGTTGAAGTCCTGCACAGGTTGTTTTAAGGTTTCTAAAATTGAGTGGCAGTTTGTCCAAGGTAAGGGGCAGGGACCTGGGGAAGGGGGCTGCCTTGTGTTCCAGCCCCTCTGTTAGCCAAAGGAAGGCCTTATTCAGAGGAAACGCCCCTGGGCTAAGAGTGTGGCTTTGTGTAGAGTGCTAGCCTAGCCTGGGGAGGGCCAAGTTCAAGTCCCAAGAGCAAAAGGGAAGCAAAAGAAGAACCTTGCTGCTTGAGCCTGGAAGACACCTGACTGCCCTCAGGGTGGTCGGGGGCGTGGACCCCGAGAGCTGGGAGGAAGGGATGGGGAGGGGTCCTAAAGGAGTAAGAACTGACCCTGAGCTGGTGTGGGTTCAAGCTCTTGCTTCTGGAGTGAGTGTTCTTAACTTTTAAGTGCTTTTAACTACTGATTCCTAGTAGTTTTAACTACTGATTCCACTTCAAGTGGAAGTTTTGGCTTATGCTTTTGGTTTTTTTTTTTTGTTTGTTTGTTTGTCTTTTTTTGAGACAGGGTCTCGCTATGCAGTTAAGCTGGACTTGAGATCACTTTGTAGCCCAGGCTGGTCTTGAATTTGCAACAATCCTCCTGCTTTAGCCTCCTGAGTGCTGGGATTACAGGTGTGAGCCACCACACCCAGCTAGTATTTGTTAATTTAAAGGGGTGGGAGAATAATCAGGAAGACCTAAGTGCAGACTTTGGTCTCCTGCACTTGTTTTCTTTGCAGATGACTTAATCACCCCCACCAACTTTTTGAAAAACATCTGCTATACAATTTTGAAGGCTTGGATCCTGGGCTTCTTCAAAAATCAGTTATAGCTGGGGAGGTGTGCACACCTATAATCCTAGTATTTGGGAGACTGAGACAGGAAGATCTCTGCAAGTTTGAGACCAACCTGGACTAAATAGTAATACCTTATCTCAAAAGACCAAAGTTGAGGGGAGGCTCACAGAGCTGGGTGCAGTGGGAGGTGCCTGCAGTAATCTCAGATACTCAGGAGAATGAGGAAGGCTGAACCAGAAGTCTTGAAGTCCTCTTAGGCAAATAGTTGACACTCCCTTGTTCCCCTTTTGCTAAAAAGAATCAGTTGTATATGGAGTAGTAAAAATATTTCCATTCCAGGGTTTGGGGATGTAGGTTAGAGTGGGAGAGCATGTGCTTAGCATGAGTGAGGGCCTGGGTTCGATCCCCAATACCACATTGAAAAAAAAAAAAAAGAACTATGTAGACATAAGGCTGTATACTACCGTGAATATATACCACTGAATCGCTTAAAGTAGTTGGTTTTTAAATAATAAAAAACCCCAAATGATTATGTTGGTGACTTTTTTTTTTTTATGTTGGTGACTTTATTCAGTGCTGGAGATAGAACCCAGGCCAGGGCCTCACCCATGCCAGGCAAGTGCTCTATTGAGAAGCTGTATGTCCAGCCAATTAATGCATTTTTCAACAACAAAAGATGGTAAATCACCATCAACATTACACAAAACCACTTTGCAAGCCCCTCAAAACTCATCGCACCTTTCACTAAATGCTAGCTTTGAAGAAAAGGCAGTATTAGGAGAAAGGTCCACAGTGGTAGACATTGCCTTCAAAGTTTGGAAATGGGAAGGAAATAAATCTAAGCCAGGTGTGGTGGCATATCCCAGCAGTTGGAGACTGAGGCAGAAGTGAGTTCCAGGCCAGCTTTGGGCACATAGTGAGTTCAAAATCATCTTGAGCTACATAACAAGACAAAAAAAATAGACAAATAAGTTTAAAAAATCTGAGAGATGCTTAGATTTCTGGCCAGTCAATATAGACACATTTAACACTCATGGTAAACTGAGCTTGGTGGTGTACTCTAATCCCAGCACTCGTGAGGCTGAGGCAGGATTGCAGTAAATTTGAGGCCAGCCTGAGCTACAAAGTGAATTGAAAAGCAGCCTGAACTGCATAAAAAAGTAAAAACAAAAACACTCATGTAGCTGAACTGTAGCACTGCAGAGTGCACAGTGTCAGTTAACATATGTGGAGCCATGCCTTTGAGTCAGACCTTTTCCTAAAGCCCTGGTAGCACCTGTGACTGCCATCTGCACACAACATGGTAAATCTTTAAGCCAGCAGCCACTGCTCCTACTTTGGGATGAGGGGGGAGGGTAGGGGTGAAAGGGTAGAGATAGGAAAGGGATTTATCAAGTGCCTTTTATGAGGGAGGAGGGAAATTTCCAGAAATAACCTTGAATGGATAAAACAAGAGGGTTCCTGTGACCAGATCAGTCACAATTTTGAGTAAGTGTTTAAAAAATCTATCAAAAGAAAATAGAAACTAATCAGTATCAAATGCTTACCTGCCTACCTTACCTAGCACAGAGTACTTTGAAATAGAGTACTAATTGTAACTTCCAGATCAGACTAGGGAAATTGGAATTAGCAAACATAAAGCAATACCACTTGTAGAAGAAGCAATATTTAGGATAACAAAAAAATTTGAATGAGAGGAGAAAAAATTAAGTGTGGAAAGAATTTTTAAAATCAAGTATCTATCCTGGACGGGGTGTGGAAGCCCACACCCATAATCTCAGCACTCTGGAAGGCTGAGGAAGGAGGATCCTCAAATTCCAGCCCAACCTAGAGAATTTTAACAATTTATGGAGAGAGACCTTGGCTCAAAGTAAAAATAAAACGGTCTAAGGATATGATTTCCCTGTAAAGGTCCTGCTCCTAGCACCACAGCAGGGGAAAAACAACAACCAGATACTAATCCCTTCCTGTGGTCCTATGCCCCTTCTCAGAAACAGCCCGTAAGGTAAGGGATGCATGGTGGTCCAACCCAGGATATGGCTTTGTATTGGTAACATATATATAGTTATTCCTGGTCTTAAAAAAAATATATTTCTGGGGCTCAGAATTTAGCTTAGTGGTAGAACGCTTGTCTAACAAGTGGATAGTACTGGGTTTGGTCCTCAGCACCAGAAACTTAAAAGCTAAAAACAAAATACAGACGACGGGAGGCTGGTGGTTTAGCTCAGCAGCGTAAGTGCCTGTTTGGCAAAGGGAGGTCGTCAGATCTCCGGCAAAAAAAAAAGGAAAAAAAAAGTATTACTAGTACATTACATGTTAGCAGAATAGCAGCAGTATAAGCACCTGCCTAGCAAGCGCGCGATTATGAGTTCGATCCTCGTACAAAAAAAAAAAAGATGAAGCCAGGTGTGGTGGCCCAAGCCTGTAATGCGCTCGGGAGGCTGAGACAGGAGGATCGTTGCGAGTTGGAGACCAGCCTGGGCTGCAAAGTGAGCTCAATGCTGGCCTGAAGTGTATGGCTGGATAGTCTCAAAAAAAAAAAAAAAAAAGAAGCATACCCAAACGACAAAGAGAAAATATAAATAACAGCTAAGTGGTCAGGAACATGATTTGTGAAAAGCGTACACCAGGTAAAGTGCATTCAGGAGGCTGAGGCAGCGGGTATTGCTGCGTCTTGAGCCTGAACTATATGGAGAAGCCCTGTCTCCAAAAAACAAAGGTTATTTCATGCGAGGAGCCAATACTGGCGGCTGCCAAGGGGGCGGGCCCTGGCCACGCCTCACCGTGATCTCTCCGCAGCGCCCCACTGGGCCCCCAGGAGGCGGCTGAGCAGAGGATCGACCCCGGCTGACCCGGGCCCTGAGAGGGGCGCAGGCGTGAGGCTGAGGCGAGGGTCGCTCGGCCCGGCTTTTGAGACCGCTTAGGCGACCAACATGGCGGGCTTTGTGTCTGAGAGGCAAACAGGTAAATAATTAACCGGCGAGCGACAACCCTGAGGTTTTTCCTCTAACCCCGTGGTGAAAAAAGAAGACATTGTGGGGACCTGGGGGACCGCGGGGCGCGGAGGGAGGGACGGCTCGAGCCCAGCGGCCGCCCGCCCAGTCATTTCCCTCGCCCCGCCCCTCCCTCCGCGCCCCGCCCCGTCCTCTTCCCGCCTGTTGCTGTCTGTCATACACAGGCGCCCTCTGTCCTATTGCTGGCTGAGCCAGAAATTTCTCGAGTTTTCTAGTCTGAAGCGCGGGAACCGCCCTGTTATTATTCTTAGGAACACTTCTCAACAAACAAACTTCGCCACCCGAGTCTCCCAACCCCCAACCTCGCCCTAGAACATCAAGCTTAGTCAGGACTCTATATTTACTATCCAGAAGGTTCCGCGAACTATGTGCCAGCTTGGCGTAGTAACAGGGCTCTGACTGCGCAGTCTGTTCTCGCCCTTGGGGGAGGGGCCGGGGAGAGGTGAGGGGGTGGGGAGTCACATACTCCCCTGGTTACCCCCCTCCATACCCCGATGATTCCCAAAGACCTAACCTTGACTCCTCACTCCCTCTGTGTCCTCTTGTTTCCTGTCCTAAGAGACTAACCACGCAGGTGTGCCGACAGGAAGAGCAGGAATGTGTGGGAGCTCGCAGGGCCAGCCATGAGCCTGTCCACTGGCTGGCTTACCAAGCCAGGTTCCCCTTTGGACTCTTTGTCCTCACCTTTGAGAAATGAAAAGATCGTACCTAAAAATCTTTCCACAGTTTGACAGCTTTTACATGAGGCTGAAGAGTAATGGCGGGGTTTTGGGTGTGATAGGAATCTCAGTAAGAATGACTCAGTCAGACCCAAGTGTGGGACCCCCGACACAAAAGGAAAAGAGGGGTCAAATTCTGAACCAACACTGTGACAGGCACAAAGTATCCTTTTTTCTTCCCTTTAAGGATTGAATCCAGGGCCTTTATGCAGAGCCACATCCTCAGTCCTTTTTTTATTTTTGAATAACAACTTGTGATTCTCCTGGCTCACCCCCCCCAGCCCTCAGTGCTGGGGTTACAGGCATGGGCCACCATCCCAGCCCATCTCAATTCTTGATGCCACCTCCTATGAAATTTTAAGTCTATTTTAGACATGAGCACATAATACATAACTCAGTTCATTTGTACAAGTACTTCATTTTTTAAGGCACATGTAATTTAATATAAGTATTAGCACAAAAGGCCCAAATGCAATGAAAAAAATTCCCCCGTTAACACCAAAGACAATGCACTTTTAACGTGCTGGTTGAATGGGATGAGGGTTTCATAAAGTTTACTACTAAAAAAAATGTAGTGAGTCTCATCTCAGCTAATATCTTTATACAATCTAGTTGTGAAATGAATGCTTATAATGCTTAAACAGTTAAAGCCTGAAATTTGATACCATTCCTTCATGTATGTACAGTCCTTTGTTAAGATTATCTACAGTTAGCCAGCCGTGGTGACTCACCCCTGTAATCCCAGCACTCAGGAGGCTGAGCCAGGAGGATCATTGCGAGTTTGAGACCAGCCTGGGCTACAAAGTGAGCTCAAGTCCAGCCTGCATAGCAAGACCCTGTCTCAAAAAAGACAAAAAAAAAAAAGATTATCTATAGTTTGGCTGGGGATTTAGCTCAGCGGCATAATCACCTGCCTTGCAAGGGCGAGGTTGTGAGTTTGATCTCCAGTTTAAAAAAAAAAAAAAAGATTATGTACAGTTTTCAAAACCAAACAACAAACCATTGATTAAAACCATATTGATTTTTTTTTTTTTTGAGACAGGATCTGGCTATGTGGTTCACCCTAGCTTTGAACTCATGGCAATCCTTTTGCCTCAGCCTCCTGGTGTTGGGATTACAGGGATGTGTCACTATGCCCAGCCACCGATATTGTTGTGGGCTCCATTAAGTAACATAGAACCTTAAGCTAAATGTTAAATATATGTACTACTTTACCAACTTCCATTATTTTTCTCATGACTAGTAAAGTTGATTCTCAGCAAATAAACCCTTGAAAGGCAAAAACCTTACCTCATTTGAATTTCGACCCAGAAGTTCAACAGCAACCAGGAAGTCCACATTCTTATTGGCAAAACTGGTACCCTGTGTCTCTAAGTTGCTATACTTAAGGATAAGAGCAAGGTACATTTTGTTTTTACATTTAAGTGGAATTTTACACGTTCAGTTCATGATTTGAAATCTCTTAGGTTTTCATCCTCTATACTGTCTGTGAAGATACAGACTAAAGACTTTCTGTTTTTCTTGTTTTCATCAAACAGAAACATTCCTGAAGGGCCAGGGATATAGCTCAGCAGCACAGCGCCTGCCTGGCAAATGTGAGGTGGTGAATTTGGTTCCCAGTACAAAAAAAAAAAAAAAGCATTTCTTAACTGTCTACATCTTCTAGAAGGGGAACCTTTCAAAGGTGGCTTCTTCAGAATCAGGCCTCTGAGGCAAGGGGAAGAGAAAAAGCTGAAACATGAGGTTCATCTGGTGAGTCTTACGTTAACCATTACAAGCTGGACAATAGAAGAATGTGGCTTTTTTTTTTTTTCCTCTCAAAAAGTCTGAGTCCTGGTGTGGAAATACGCACTTGGCTGTGTTGCCACAGCTTTCTTGTGGTGAGACCGTCGGAAGTCCTGACGGGGCAGGATGATCTGTTCATCTACCAGGCGTAAACTTCCAGGCATTCAGTTCATTTTGGATCCATTCCAGTTTGTCTTTAGTGTGTTCCAGTTCACCTTTCATTTTTAGGAAAAACAAGTTGATTGCTGTCAGGTCTCCTGTGGTTGGTCTCGGCTGGGTGACACCCAGTTGCTGGCCTTGCTTAAGGTGCTGGACTGGGCGGTGCACTCTTGCATCTTTTGTTCCTTGGTTGTTGGTCAGTCACGTTAGGAAGATGTTTTCCTGGCCTGCAGACTCTTGCCCTTGTTGTTTTACCTTTTCTTCAGACTCCCTTAAGCCAGTTACATCGTTTAAGATCTGTGTATTTGCCTGCTAAAGCTTAAACATACACTTCACATTGTTTCCATGTTGGCATTAACTCATCTCCCACCATAACTTTGAAGGCTCTTTCACCCAGTGCAGGCTTTTTGGGAAGAGATTCTTCATTGGTCATCCTGAATCACGAGACCAGGCCTTGAGGGGACTGCTAGTCACCCAGGCCTAGAGGCTGAGGCAGGAGGATTGCCATATGTTCAATGCCACTCTGAGCTATATAGCAAGACCCTGTCTTTTAAAAAAAAGTGATGGGCTGGGGATTTAGCTCAGTAGCATAAATGTCTGCCTGTCAAGCAGGAGGTTGTGAATTCAATACCCAGTACCAAAAAAAAATGATGTTTATTAATTCACTATAAGTTCCAAGAGAAGACTGGGCCACTGGTGTGAAAGAGTGGGAAGTTTTAAAAGTGTTTGAGAGTGAGGGAGCATTGTGGGGTATCAAGGGTCTTGGGAACACTTTCTTCAGGATAGTTGTACTCTGGTTCACAGGATACAATGTATCTGTCAGGTTTTACATCAAAAGGGTCAACTGGACACGGTCCAGAAAGCCCTTAAGTCTCTAGATCAGGACACTTGATGCATCAACTCAGAAAAAAGGGCCCTAAGCTACTGGGAAGAACACACGGTCCACATCTAAGGCACGTTTACTATTTATTTACAAACGCTAGCCTGTGGAGAATCTTATGGCTGCTTAGCATGTACTGATTCAGAGAAGCCTGATGGGACAAGGCTAGGTTTTCAGTAACTGCAGAGTAACTTATTTTCTGCTTATTCAGACCATCCCCTCCCCCAAAAGACACACTTAATAAAGAGAGTGCATGTTTTCCACTTCGAGTGTGGCTGGAAATCTCCAAGGTCTGCATATCACTGAAGCATTTACAATTTGGTGCTGGGAGTTGAACTCAAAGACCTTTCACTTGCCTGGCAGGTGCTTCTGCTGCTGAGCTATATCCCTGGCCCCAACAAATTGTATCAAGTACAGGTACAAATTCTCTATGATGAATTTGATCCTTATGTATATCAAATCTATACCAATAAAATCTGATTGGAAAAGGAAAAACAAGTTATTCGTGTAATAATATTAAATAATTCAGTTTCAGCATGGCGTTTGTGCCAGCTGGAACTGGATTGATCTAGAACTATAATCAGTCTATGCCTTACTTGCTGCCATTTTTTTCTGTTAAGAAACTAATTACCAGGCCGGGGATTTAGCTCAGTGGCATAAGCACCTGCCTGGCAAGTGCGAGGTCATAAGTTCAATCCCCTGGTACCGCAAAAAAAAAAAAAAAAAAAAAGAAAGAAAGAAAGAAAAAAGAAACTGATCACCAAGCAGGATGGGGTTGTGTTAGGAGATGCTAGGGTGCTCAGGGGTCTTTTCTTGGCTCTTGTCCTATTCAAAGCATTGGATAGGGACAATAAAAGAATATGAAAGTTTAACATTTATTAAAGGTAAAAGAAGAGCAAACGGAATGAAGAGGAGGAGAAGAAGAAAAGAAGACTTGAAAAAGGGCTCTGAGAAGAAGACAAGCTCTGCAGAAGAGGAGAGAGAAGATATGCCTTCCATGCAGAGAGGGCCACTCGCCTTACAATTTGGTTGTTAAGAATGCCTGACTTGGGGGGGGGTGTCAAAAAAAAAAAGAATGCCTGACTTGGCCAGGCGTGGTGGCTCATGCCTGTAAGCCCAGCACTCGGGAGGCTGAGGCAGGAGGATCATTGTGAATTTGAGACCAGCCTGGGCTGCAAAGTGAGCTCAAGGCCAACCTGAACTGCATATTGAGACCCTGCCTCAAAAAGACAAAAAAAAAAAAAAAAAAAAAAAGAATGCCTGACTCAGACCAAGAGTTTAGTTCAGCGACACAAGTGCCTACCTGGCAAGCAAGAGGTCCTGAGTTCAATCCTTGGTACCAAAAAAAAAAAAAAAAAAAAGAATGCCTGACTCACTGAGTGTGGTAATACACATATTTGTAATCTCAGCAATTTGGGAAATTGAGGCAGGATGAAGCCAAAATCTGTGCCCAGCTGGGCAGTACAGCAATTGAGCAAGACCCTGGGTCAGAATTTTAAAAAATTAAAAAGGGTAATGTATCAACTAGTGATTTCTTACTATTTATCTTCTTTTCTTGAAATTCTGTAATATTTCTACCTTTTTCCTGTTTTTTTTTCTCTTTAAATAAAAAAATGAAAAAAAAATTAAAAAGGGTTGGGGATGTAGCTCAGTGTAAAGGCTCTGGACCCCACTCCCACTAACAGGCACACACAAATGACTGGGGGAGCCCTGTGTACCACACCCCAAGTCCGGGGTTAGCTACCTAGCACTAGGAGAAAAAATGAGCTATTTAAATAAACACAAAAGTGTCTAGCTTGGCCGGGGATTTAGCTCAGCAGTATAAATGCCTGCCTGGCAAGCATGATGTCATGAGTTCGATCTCCAGTACTTAAAAAAAAAAAGTGTCTAGCTAATATAGGTTTCGTATCAGTCCTCTCTTGCTGTACAGTTCAGGCAGGCCTCAAACTCACTGTGTAGCCTACGCTAACTTCCAACTCCTAGGGATCCTCTAGTTTCAGCCTCCCAAATCCTGGGATTATAGGCATGTACCACCACACCCAGTTTGTATCATTGGTAAAGTCAATAGGATTGAGGAGAAAAAGTACTGTTAAGTATTTGTCAAATAAAAAAAGAGAGAAAGAGAAAGGAACAAAAAAAGTACTGTTTGAGATACTATAAGAAAAAGAGAAAATGGCACGGTGGCACACTTCACTAATCCCAGCACTCAGGAGGCTGAGGCAGGCATATCACTGCAAATTAGAGACCAGCCTGGGCTACAAAATGAGCCCAAGGCCAGCCTGAATTGTATAGTGAGACTCTGTCTCAAAAAGACAAAAAAAAAAAAAAAAAGAGAGAGAGAGAGAAGAAAGATCCTTACAACCTCAGGCTGAGGAAGGCTCTCTGGCCCCACTTCCTGTGTGGCAGTGTAGCCAGTGTTCCTGACACCACTCCCCAATCTGAAAATTACATAACAGCCCTGCTGGCTCTTTCCAAACACGGAAGTCAGTGCCATCCCAGACACTTTGGAAGCAGAAGCAAGAGGATGGAAAGTTCCAGGCCAGCCTGGGCTATCTGGCCAGAGTGTCTCAAAATAAAAAAAGGTTGTTGTGTGAGACACACACACACACACACACACACACAGTAATCCCAGCACTCTGGGAAGCTGAGGCAGGAAGTTAGTGATTTAGAAATAAGTTCTAAACTTAATTCCAAAAAGAATCAGTTATCTTGGGGTGTGGGTGTCTGTCGTTTTGGTGCTGGGAACTGAACTCAGGGCTGGAATGCTAAGCTTGTCCTCTACTACTGAGATACACCCCAGCACCCCAGCCTCTTCAGTGTTATTTTTTTTTCTTCATTCCTGGGAATCAAATCAGGGCCCTTACACTGGCTCCATTCCAACTCTTTTCTTATGTTTTAATTTTAAGACAAGTCATCCCAAATCACTAAATTGCCCCGGCTGGGCTCAAACTTATGATCCTCCTGTCTCTGCTTCCCAGAGTTCTGGGATGAGAGGGTTTATGCTACCATATTCGGCTTCTTCATGGGGTTATTAATCATCCCAGACAGCACTTAAACTGGTCACTGGGTTTCTCCCAGTCCAAAAAGAAAGACACAGTTTAAAAGTCCCTTTTATCACAAAATGTACAAAGAGAGCTGGTGTGGCAGCCTGTACTGCCAGCTCCCTGGGAGCCTGAGGCAGGAGGACTACAACAACTCTGACCAGCCTGGGCACCTTCTAGGGGCGGGGTCAGTGAGACTGACCCAACAGACAAAAGGGGTTGGGGATGTAGCTCAGTGTGAAGGATCTAGATTCAACCTTCAGTATTCATTAAAGAAGAAAAGCAGGAGAACGATGATGAAGAAGAAAGGAGAGTGCAAAAAAGAGGGGGTGTGGCTGCAAGGGTTTAGCACACACAAAGTGGTGTGTTCCATCTCTAACACATTTCTACAGTATGTGTGTTTCCGGGCCAGGCCGCAGAGACTTTTGACACAAAAGATAGGTCAACTATACTACTGTAGACTCCAATTACAGAGTAGCTGACTGGTTCATGGGTGACAGCACTTCTACTAGATCTCTATTCTTTTCTTTTTTGCAAGACAGGATCTTGCTATGTAGTTCAGACTGCCCTTGAACTCTATGTAGCCCAGGCTGGCCTGGAACTCACTGTGATCCTGCTGCCTCAGCTTCCTGAGCACTATTACAGACCTGTACCACCACACTCAGGCCCAAATCTTTTTTGCTACACCAGCAGCAGCCAGATTTTTGTTTTAGCACCTGCAAGAGATTGGAGACCTTGAAACCATTTGCCTTGGGACAGTGGAGAAATATTCTAAATTGCAGACTTGGAAGAAAGAAAGGAAGGGTTCACAACTGCCAGTGTAACAAGCTGAGGAGGCTTCCAGGGTGTGGGGTGACTAAACAGCTATGAGGCGAGTGAGACAGTGATGGAAAATTCCTCAAGTTTGACCAGTTTGACTAGAGAGGTGATTCATCAGGGCACTATGTTTGAATATAAAACAAGTTTTTGCCTGCCTGCTACCTACACATTCAACAACTGTTAAAGCACTCTCTATGCAACTTCAGTCAGATCAGCAAATTACAGAACTAAAAGTACAGTATTTACTTATTTATTTATGCAGTACTAGAGACTGAACCCAGACCCTTACACTAAGCTACAGCTCAGCACATTGTATTTTTGAGACGGTGGCCTATTAAATTGTCCAAACCTGGCTTGAACTCAAGATATTCCTGCTTCAGCCTGCCAGAGTGCTGGGATGACAGGCTAGTGGCATGGCACTTGGTGAGCGGTTCTGATGGTGGGCGAAGGCAATGGGAAGCTGGCAATAGGAAAAAAAAAAAAAAACTGTTGGAAAACAGGATTCCCTCAACAAAAATGGCCTCCTCCCACTGAAACCCAGGATGTGGGTAAGGCATTACTTTCCCCCAATGGGCTGTTAACTGCTGCTTGATTACTTTTTCCCCTCTCTCTCTGAGACAGGCTCTCACTATCAGTTCAGGCTGGCCTGGAGCTCACTTTGTAGCCCAGGCTGGTCTTGAATTTGCAACGATTTTTCTGCCTCAGCTCCCTGAGTGCTGGGATCACAGGCTTGCCCCACCGATTCTGCTATTTGACGGCCCCTCCCATTTTTATTTTGGGCGCCTGAGAAGGGGTCCTGCCTTATCTCAAAGAACGAAGTTAAAGGTAAATTGGGATCCAAGATTGGGAGTTTAACTTTAGCCTCGCGCCACCATCAAGGACTGAACCAGGGAATAGAGGCCGCGGGCAAGCAGCCGAGGACCCCGGCGCCGGCCGCGCCTGGAAGGGTCTCTCCGAGGGCCGGCGCAGGGTAACGGCAGTCGCCCGGTCCCGGCCTGGCCGCGGACTGCAGCTTCTCCGGAAGCACCCGACGCGACGCGTCCAGTCCGATCCCAGGCGTGCAGGGTCCCGATGACGTCTGAAAGCAGCCCCAGCAGCCCCGCACGCACTTTCCCTTTTAAGTCGCGTTCCCTGTTCTTCCCGAGAAGAGAAACGGTCCAAGAGCCGCGCATTCCTCTCCGTCGCTCCTGCCCGGGCCAAACCAACCTTGGGTCCCCGCCAACCCGCGTCCTTCACGAACTCTGGCACTCCGCCTGCCGGGTCCCCACTGTCACGGACGCCGGCCCACCCGCAGCCCTCCCCTCACCACCCCCCGGCCCATGCTGACCCCTCGGCCACACCCCCCCCCCCCACCCCCCGGCTCCTGGCCACCCAGCCAGGTCGCCATGGAGACTTAGACAACCACCGTTCCCACCCCCCCAGCTGCGTCCCCTCGGGCGTTGATACGTTCCAGCAACCCCAGAAATGTCTGGAGAGTTCTCAGAAGGGGCTGTACCCTTGCCTCTGATTGGTCCAAGGACCACGGGTGGGCAGGACCCGAGGAGAAACCCCTGGAACATTCGGGGAACGCCAGCCCCGCTGCGGCCGCTGATTGGCCGGGAGCGAGTAGGCGGGACTCGGCAACGACTTATAAAAACGCAGCGCGCCGGTCCCTGAGAAACACCCAGCCTCAGCTGAGTTCCCCGGAGGATTTCGCGCTTCCCGTGAACAACCAGCGGACCGGACAGCTTCGGGACTCGGCGGCACTCGGCAAGCAGCCAGCTTCTCGTTGCGCAGTGCGTCGACCGACTCCAGCGTGAACCCGAGCGCGGAGGCGACAGCGGGTACCGACATGGCCAAGACCACGGCGATCGGCATCGACCTGGGCACCACCTACTCGTGCGTGGGGGTGTTCCAGCACGGCAAGGTGGAGATCATCGCCAACGACCAGGGCAACCGCACCACCCCCAGCTACGTGGCGTTCACCGACACCGAGCGGCTGATCGGGGATGCGGCCAAGAACCAGGTGGCGCTGAACCCGCAGAACAC
>PVLA01018692.1:0-13933 GCA_004027455.1 Hydrochoerus hydrochaeris
CCATGTGACCACACTGCAGTAAAACTACCACAGAACCTCAGGGCAGGTCACCAGGACACAAGCAATGGGCTCAATAGTACAGCCCATTTTGTTCACATTAGCTGTTCTTTCAATCAGGTAGAAGAAAATGGAAGGAAATATCAAATTTTAAAAACAGAATATTGAATAGAGCAGTACCATTAATCAAAACTGAGCAAAACAGTGATAAAAATATTTGCCTTCAAAGAGGTGGTAGAAAGAAATCCCCCTTACTTGCCACATTGTATACATTAATCCTCCAAAAAGATACTCAGACCGCTGGTGCCGACTTGCTAACGGGGGGATGGGGAGGAATGGATCAATGTCTGATTCTTAGCCTGTGCACCGGCAGGGCCCCAGCTGCTTACCAGGGTGGCAAGTAGGCCGCCTGTTCTCCCAGTGCCCAAAGTTCCAACATGATGCCAAGCTTAGGAGTCGCTGATAGTTCTTGCCCTGGTGTGCCAGTGGCCTGCCAGGCCCCCAGCTGCTTACCAGGGTGACGAGTAGGTTGCCTGTTCTCCCAGCGCCCAAAGTTCCAACATGATGCAGAGCTCAGGAATCCTCCCCATTTTTTTTTTTTTTTTTTGTACCAGGGATCAAACTCATGACCTTGGCTTGCAAGGCAGGCTCTTAAGCCACTGAGCTAAATCACCAACCCCCTCCCCATTTTTTTAAAGACAGAAAACAATAAAAACAATGATACAGACTTTCACAACAAGATAATAGGAATAGTGGTTAATATGTTGCATATTGTTATCTTGAAAATAACTGCTCAGATTACAAGATAGAGGCATGAAAAATTGATCAAGCAGTTAAGCACAAACTGTCCTTTCCAAAAAAACTAATAGAAATTAGTCGTAGAATTATCTTAGTTATCATATATATATTTGTATATATATGTATTTTTTCTTTTTCCTATATTCTTTTCTCCTTTTCTCTAACCCAATTGTTCTTTCCTTTTGAGCAGTTTCTTCCCATTTCAAAATATCTATTGTACATTTCATATTTTATTTACTCTTTCAGTTTCTTACATTAGAGAGATAATATGATGTTTATACATGTGAGTCTGATTTGTTTAACTTACAAGTATGATCTCAAGCTGCATCTATTTTCCTATAAAAGGCTTGCATTTATTCTTCTTTATAGTTGTGTGGTACTCTGTGTAAAAAAAAAATCACATCTTTTTAATCCATTCCTTTGTTGATGGGCCAGTGACTAAAACTAGACCTATGTATATCACCATGCACTAAAATAGAGTAAGATGGATCAAAGATCTAAATATTAAAACAGAAACACTAACTCTACTGGAAGAGACAGTAGGTAGAAATCTGGAAGACATAGGTATAGGCAGAGAATTCATGAAAAAAAACCAACCTACACAGGAAGTACTTAAAATAATCAACAACTGAGATCTCAGTCTTATTAAACAGTTTTTCATGTCAAAAAAATCCCCAACATAGTGAAATGACAACCCACAGAGTGAGACAGTTTTACCCAACTGTCACTCAGATGAAGAACTTCTATTTAGAGCACATAAAGAATTGAAAAAAATCAGAACCCCTAAATTCAAAGATCCAATCCAAAAATGGGCCTGAGTTGAACATGTGCTTCTTAGGTAAGAAATATAAATGGCAAATAAATATATGAAAAAATGTTCAACAACATTGATTATTCGAGAAATGCAAATTAAAACAATGCTGAGATTCCATCTCATTCCAGAAAGAATGGCTGTCATAAGAAATCAACCAATAACAAATGCTGGTGGGGATGTGGGGAAAAAGGAATACTTTTCCATTGTTGGTGGGAGTATAGACTGGTACAACCACTGTGGATATCAGTGTGGCTATTCCTCAAAAAACTGGAATTAGTGTCCCATTTGACCCAGCTATTCCTCTTCTGCATATTCTCTCAGAAGAATCATCATACCACAGTAATGTATGTGTACCCATGTTTATAGCAGCACAATTGGTAAAAGCTAAATCTTGGAACCAAATACCCATCAACAGAGGAATGGATATAAAAGATGTGTGTGTATGTGTGTTTGTGTGTATGTGTTTTACAATGGAGAACTACTCAGCTATAAAGAAGGGTAAACTCAAGGTTTTTATAGGTAGATATAAGTTGAAGCCATACTCATAAGTGAAATGAATCAGACTCACATGTGTAAACATTGTATTCTCTCCCTAGATAAGAAATATAAAAGAAACTGAAAGAGTAAATAAGATGCAAAATGCACAATAGATATTGTGAAATGGGAAGAAACTGCTCAAAAGGAAAGAACAACTGGGATGGGAGAAAGGAGAAAAGGAAGAAGAGGAAGAATATATATATATATATATATATATATATATATATTAGTTAATGTAATTATACTACTTATTTCTTTCAATTTATTGAAAAGAACAGTTGGTGCTTATATTGTTTGATCAATTTTTCATGCCTATATCTTGTAATGTGAGCAACTACTTTGAAGAAAACAGTATGTGCTACATTAATCATTATTAATTTCCTATTATCTTGTTATGAAATTTGGTATCATTGTTTTTTTCTCTTTAAAATAAAATTAAATTAGAAAAAAGATTTAGGGATGAGTAAGGAAATCAGCTTTGGCTGGTAAGGGTAAGGAAGGTAATGACATAGTTGGCGATGAAAGCACAGGAGTGAAGGTAGAAAAGGGTGAAAGGGACACTATTCACAGCCAAATTCCAGGAGCGTCTACCCTGAAACTAGGGGCAAACAGAGAACATGAAGATGACCTGGCTCCACTTGAGCATGCAGACAGACAAACAATGAGGATTTAGATGCTCCAGGAAACGCTTTGGCCCTTGGCTTTTTTTTCTGTTTTTTCACCCCCATATATAATGGGGGAAAAACAATTTAGGATTTCTAACACAGAAAATAATATGGTTTGGTCTGTGATTTAGAAATCCTAAAATGTCACACAGTAAATTAAATCTTAGAAATTAAAGATAATGACTTTGGTATGCAAGATAGATTTAGGGGACTACTTCCGTATTCCAGGCAAGAGATGATGGAGCAGTACTTGTAGCTAGGATGATGACACTGGGAGTGGAAAAGAAATGATGAGATCACAAACAGTTTTGAGGTAAGAATAAAAGAATCAGTTTGACTAAACATGGGGTACGGAAAAGACATATAAGATTTATAGATAACTCCAAGGTTAGATGGTAAAATAGTTATGGCATTAATAGAAACTAATATCGGTATGCAATGGTTTTGAAAAGACAAATAATGAGTTCAGTTTCAAGTATACTGAAATTCATATATTGGCAAGGCAGCTGGCAACCGTGCATCTTCTCAATGGTGATAATAGAAGTTGTGGTGTTATGATTCCATTTAAAGAAAACAAGTAAATAGTGTGCATAGAATCTTCTAGAATAACTGTATTTAGGATATTGGAAGAGAACCAGAAAGAATTGCAGAACCTGTTCTAAGAAGAGGACTAAATAAGGTGGTTATAGCATTATGCTGAAGTAATGTGGATGAACTAAAACTGATTTAGTGATTCAAAGATCACCAGTGCCTATTCTTTTGTTTTTCTGGCAATTGGCTCCAAGGTCTTCACACTGAGATACATCCTTAACTCATGCTTCTTTTTTCCTTTTGAGACAGGATTCTGCTAAATTGTTAAATTGCCCAGGTTGAGCTTAGATTTGTGCGTCTCAGAATGCTGGGATTACAGGCGTATACCATCACGCTGCAAGACTTATTTTAATATAGTGTCTAAAAATGAAATTCACTGATAAAAACTGTTATGAAGTTATAACTTAGTTTTTAAACACATAAAATTTTGAAAACATTTTAATTAATTGTAGCAATTAATTCGATTTGTCGATTGTTTATTTCCTTTCTTTCTCATTAGTATAGGGAATTTTTAACCTCTTAGGCACTAACTAAATTATGGTTTCCAGAGAGCAGTTACAGGACAAATGAAATGTAGTCACACAGGCTAGTTTTATTTCTTTCTCCACTGACAGAGGCATTCTCCAAACCCCCAAGGTTTTATAAATGACTTATTGCAGTGATTTTAGAGATAATAACTATTATGTTTACCTATTTTAGCTACATACTTTGAGATAATGGGGTTAATCTACATTTTTCTTTTTAACTGGGTAATCAATATGTGAAGCACATGACGAAGTCTGTCCCTCCAATAAGGCTGTATTATTTCAGTATTCCATGTGTAGAATGTTTTTTTACTTAGAACATTTGAATAGTCTAATGCACGTCTTCACAGACTTAAACTTGCTTATTTCTTAAAATATTTCTTGAAAAAATTGGAAATTCTAAATTTTAGCATTTGTTTTATAAATTTATAATTGTTTAATTATTATTTTCATATGGAGAATCATCACATAAACTCAACTCTGGGAGAGACCTTACAGAAAATTCTCCTGCATCATTTGACAGGTGAAAACCAATAATCCCAGAAAAATTAGCAAGTAAAAGACACATGGCTTGTTAAAACATCACAAATAACTCAGTAGCATACAATGAAAAACAAACAAATAATGGTTAAAATTCCTTTCCTATTTCAGTCATTTTAAATACTGCGGAAATCAAACTATATGAGAAGTTGAGGAAGAAACATCCTCAGGTTCTGATATTGTGCTCATCCTTGAGGAGGTGCATATGTAGGGAAAATTTTTGCTGTAGCATCTTAGAGCCTAATGTAAAAAGTCACTGACATTGAATGAAAGGAAAATAAGTGAGTGATTTTAGCCAGAAAAGCCTTTTCTCTATTATGCAGTAAAATTACAAAAGTAGAAATCAAGAGACTTTAAAGATTAATCATTATTAGGGCTGGGAATGTAACTCAGTAGTAGAGTGCTTGCCTAGCCATGTACACAGTCCTGGATTTAACCTCCCTTGCCCTGCATGCACACACCACATGCATCATAAATATTTTAAACAAAGTAGTTAAACCAATTAAATCGGATGTCAGATGATTTGAGAATTCATTGCAATCAAAATAATTGTTTTGTCAAAAAGGTTGGATACAGTGGGATCAGCAAATGTAGCTGGATATTTTTCCTCTTCTCTTCATTTAGGAAATGTACTCCTAATTCAATACTTCCAAGAGTGTTATACACAAAAGAACTTTGAAGTAAGTACATGTAACAACAGGTGATCTTAGATATTCAATCTAATTGCACAACATTTAGAAACAGAGTATGTAATTTTATCATGACTCAGGTTTGCATCTCAAGTTATTGAAAAGATAATGATCAATAAAGAAAGTTACTGTTCGAACAGGCTAAGAATGATATAGTATAGCTCCTTTTGATTTTTTCTTAGTACTCTGCTTGGTTTTTAAAATTGTCTTTGGATATGTCTTGGATATAAGACAGGTGTAGACCATTAAAAAAGAAACCACAGTAAACTATACAACTATTATATTAAGCCATGCTGATTAAGGGGTATTAAATTTGGCATTTGGTCTAAATTTTGGATTCAACAAGCTTAATTTTCAAGAGACTATTCAAGTCAGTTCCATTTAGAATTAAACAAATGCTTGGGAGCATCATCCTTCAAACTGAAAAGCTTGTGTTCCAACAGGCTAGAAAACAATTCTGGATCTGGCCACAGTGTGGAGATGTTGCAACACAGATTCACTTTGCTGTGGGGAGGAGATAGGAAGTTCTCACACTGGAGCATTGATTTCCTCTGACTGCACTCATTTTCCTTTCCATTCTAGATTACCTTATCAAAAACTAATATTTCCATTTCCTGGAGTAAGTTCATAAATGTGTGTGGCACACTTTCTTTTCATAGGAAACATTAGAACATTTTGCATCTGGTACCACTAAAGATTCAAAAGTAATGTGATGCTTTTAACTGTTTGATTCTACATACAAAAACAAGGAATTCATGTAATGCTGAATAAACCAGTTTCAATGCATAATGCTTGTGAAAGAGCCACAAGAGAATATAAAATAATAGCAAATCCCACCACAGTTCATGGGTTTCATCCAAGAATGCAATGACACTTGTAAATGGCATTCATGAGTTCTTGTGCAAATCTAGCTGTTCATTGATTCCAGAAATGTGAACTGCCTACTCCATACCAGGCTCTCTTGCTGGATATGCAGAGAGCAACAAAACAGACTTGGTACTTGTCTAGGAGAGAGTGACATTAGAAATATAAAATTATAACCACATGATTACTATGTGAGATAGGGTAATGAAGATAGAATGCGATACATGTAAACTGATTTACATGAGAAAAGAGGAAGGGAGATGACAGAAGTGAGCCAGGTGAAAAATGTTCCATGGGCCAGAAGGAACATTTCAGAACATTCTAAGGAAAAAAGGACTTGGTAAGGAAAGAAACAGAAACACCATTATCAAGTGTATAGTGTGCTGGAGCCTACTGAAGAAAGTGGAATGCGTGGATGGAAGATGACCTACCAGTTGGCAGGGGCAATAATGCTCAGGGCTGGGAGTGACATGGCCAAGATTTCCTCTCTCTCTCTCTCACCCTCTCTCTCTCCCTCTCTCTCTCATTAGTGTATATTTGCAGTACATAATGATTATATTCACTGTAGGGAATTGGTGCATGTACATAACACATCTTTATTCTTCTTTTCTTCTTCCTTCCACCCTCTCTTATTTTGCCAGCATTTGATTGATTTATTTATGTTTTATACAGTTAATCATCATATAAACAGATTAACAGCCCAACTAACAGTCCAAAAATATAAAAAATACATGAGAATTATACTAAATCAAGATACACTTTTAGACACATTGTCCATATTGAATTACAATAGTTCTCTGTCTCTTATTTCTTTTACTTTGCACTTTATTGTATTTATATAGAGTTTTTCATATAAGAGAAACCATGTGGTGTTTAAACTTGTGTGTCTGATTTACTTCATTTAACATTATGGAATCAAGTGCATCCATTTTCTTACAAAGTACTCAAGTTTATTATTGTATATGGCAGAGTAGTACTCCAGTAAGTATAAATACCATATTTTCTTTATCTGTTCATCTGTTGATGGACATTGTCTTAGTTACTTTCTTATTGCTGAGACAAAATACATGACATCCAAAGTTACAGGAGAAGAGGTTTATTTACCTCAGTTTGTAGAGGTTTCAGTCAATCATTAGCTGGCTCCAAAGCAGACTGGCACGGCAGACAGGTATCATGGAGGAGAAACAGTTCGTGGCAGGCAAAAGACAGCAAAGTAACAGGGGATGACCACAGCTCTTTCTAAACCTTGTGTCTCATCCAAGGTGGGGTGCACTCATGCCCTTAAACCTAGTTCTGTTGATCTTATCATTGCACCATGAGTCAATCCCAGTGTCACACACTCTAGATTCAGCCCCCTCTGAAAAAGCCCCACCTGTGACTCTATGACACTATGTGGAAACATCTGGACACAGGCCATAGCATTCTGCCCTTTGTCCCCCCACCCAAAGACTCAAGCATATTCTTTTATGCAAAAGACATTTAGTCCATCTCTAAGAGTTGCCAAAGTCCTAACAGTTTCAGCATTGCTGAAGAGTGAAATTCCCAAGTCTCCCCTAAGACTTAAGGTAAACTCTAGTTGCAAGCCCTTGTACAATGAACACAAAAAAGTTAAACACTTCCAACATTAAATGGCATGAGACAGACAGTTTGATTCCAAAAGTTACAAGCTGGGATAACAAGGAATGGGAACAAAGCAAAACCCAAATTCTGGAGGCAAACATTAAATTTTGCATTTCTACTTCCAGCATTTGAGGCAATCTGTGGCAAGTTGTGAACTCCAAAGGACTTCATAAGCTCCACCCTTTGCATACTTCCTGCAGTTCTCCTTGGATGATCCATGTTCCTGGCTTCTCCAAACTTCTGAGATCTGCATTGCACCTTTGCACACTGACGTCTCCAGGGCACACTGCCTGGTATCCCAGACCTTCTTCTGAAACCTAGTGAAAGCCATCCTGACCCCACAACTCTTACATCCTGCATGTGCCTAAAACCAGTATCATGTGGATGATGCCAAGATCTGCTACCAATTGAGCAACAGTCAGACATCCTTCTCTCTTGAATGTAGGGCCCGGTGCCTGTGAACTAAATCCCAAGGAACAACTTTCCAGGGTCACTGCGGTTCTGGCACATGGTGCTCTGGGGCTCTCTTCTCAAAGCAAGCCTTTCACTTTTGCAATTTTGAGACTGCAAAGGGTGGTGTCCTGCTGCTCTCTGTAATGCCCTCAGGCCATCTTTTCTATTCTGTTCCTTCTCAGTAATCAAGATCTCCTCTTTTCTATCTCTGCAGTCCACAGCTTTACTGGAGCTTCCTTTCTGGTCAAGCTCACAATGTTTTAGGTCACTCTACTGTGTTATTTGCTCTTGATTTTCAACATAAATCTGGCTAAAAGCCCTCAAAAGTAGCCATGCCAGTGCCTCAACATTAGACTATCTTGAAATTTTTTCTGCATAATTAATTAGTCTCTTGGTCTTAATAGCAGTCTCAGGAAAAGTTTCTGAACAAAAGTCTCTGAACATGAGCAAAATGCAGAAAAACTTTCTGCCAAACCATAACACACAATATCTGAAGTCCGACAGTCAATGTAACCCTTCATTCCAGCTGAAACCTCCTCAATCTGGTCTTTATTGGCAGAATTTATATAAGCATTCTGGTCTCCTAACTTATGACCAGAATCTTTTAACAAGTACAGTCTTGGGCATTCCAGCTCTAATTTTTCATCTGGTGTCTCCAAACCTTTCCTAATCTCTTTCTTAAAGCCAGCTCCAAATGCTCCTAAAGCACACAGTCAGGTACAGTAATAGCAATGACCCTATTACTGGTACAAAATTCTGTCTTAGTTACCTTTCTTGTTGCTGATACCCAAAGTTAAAAGAGGAAAGATTTATTTAGCTTACAGTTTGTAGAAGTTTCAGTCCATAATTGGTTGGTTCTAAGGTAGGGTGGTATGGCAGGCAGACATCACAAGAGGAGAAACAGTTCATTGCAGGCAGAAGATAGCAAAGTAACATAGGATGACCATAGCTCTTTCTATCTCTTGTGTCTTATCCAGGCTCCTTAGGACGGGGATATCTCTGACACCTTTAATCCTAATGTCCTTGATCCTAGCATTGCACCATGAATCAGTCCCAGTGTTATACACTCTAGATTCAGCCCTTTCTGAAAAAGCCCCATCTATGATTACATGAAGATTTAGGGGGACATGGGAACACAAACCATAACAAACATATAGGCTGCTTCCAAGATTTGTCTTTAACTCTTTCTGGAAGATATCTTGAAGGGGAACACCTGGGCCAAATGGAATATTTTGTGCTACCGATTGAACTCAGGGCCTTACTACTGATTCATAACCTCAGCATCAAGATTTCATAATCTCAGCCTCAAGATCATAATTTTTTTCATCTAATTTGAATTTGTTTCTCAACAGATATATAAAAACATAGGAATTGTACCTATTAATGGAATAAAATTATTTAATGTATGCATATATTGCACATTGTTTGAATCAGATTAAACATATTTATTTTCTAAAACATTTGTCATTTTTCATGGTTAAAACATTAAAAAATCTACTAAGATTCTATCTTCTAGCTTTTTGAAATGTATAGTTTATTTTTGGTACTGATAGTCATCCTATTGTGCAATAGCATAGTAGAACTTCTTGCATATATCTAATCATTATGTTACATGTATCCATTAACTTTCCTCCTTGTTCTTCCCTCAATTTTATTTCATGCTTTGTAAGAAGTGATGAAGAGTTTGGGAAGAGAGATAAAAAAAAAGATTAGACTTCTGTTCTGTATTAAAACTTTAAGGATTTTAAACAGTAAATTTATTTTATTTTATTTTATATTTATCTTCTTCTTCCTCCTTTTCCTTATTGTTTTTTTGCCACGAGATACTTGAAGTTTAAAGTGTACAGCTTTTGAGGAAAAAAAACCAAACAAACAAAACATCAAAAATCCTTTTGATTCTGGCAATAAGATTCTACTGTTATATCTCAATACATTTTTCTATTAAACAGTTGATTTTTATAATTGATAGTTAAAAGAAATTTAGCTTTACTTGAGGTTCATTAAACTATTAGGTTATATTTTGCTACATTTATTACTAAGAATCAAAAAGAAAGAGTGATTCCAAACCTGTGTTCAACATAATTGGGAGGAAGTGTGTCCTTTAAGCTGACATGAGTCTTTCACAGGGAAGAATCCCAGCTCCTTCTCTGTGAAGTCAATTTGCTGTATCTCTGTGGAGACAACTTGCCACCTGTATAATGCCTTAAGAATTACAACAACTTCCTCACCAGATAGCGTGTCATGGAGGCGAATGTTTCGTGTTGAACTGATGAGAGGTACATCACAATTGGTGAGACAAATTTTTTTAAGAGTTCAATATCATCTGTGCTCATCAGCCACAGAGTTGCAATGTAAACGGATGAGAAACAAATGGTGCAGAGTGAATGTTAAGGGTAAGGATGAAATGATAACATGGAAATTCTCTCATGTTGACTCTAATTGTAATCTACTCTTAATACAGAACGCAAAAACACTTACAGAAATGGGTGCATGGGGATGTTGTTTAAAAAGCAAATAAGCCTAAATGGATTCCTTTTCTTAATGTTTTCTTAAAGTTGCATTTTGGATAAATTAAATTTAAGATAACATTTTTTATGCTTTGCCACATACTTACTGTTCTGAATGTTCTTGGTTCAGGTTCAAGTTTTCATCTGGTACCACTTTTCTTCTGCTTATAGAGCTTCTTTTATTAATGTTTTCCTACTCGCTGGCTGTCAATTACAAATTTCATCAGCTTTTGTAAAGATTTTCACTTCACTTTCTGCTTTTGAAAGATGTTTAGGCATAAAACTCTGGTGTAACTTTTTTCTTTTTGTTTGGCATTTTAAAAATGTGGCTTCATCCTCTTATATCTGACATGAGACTCTGTGTGTGTGTGTGTGTGTGTGTGTGTGTGTGTGTGTGTTTGTGTGTGGTGATGATGGCCTCACACTGCCTAGGCAAGTACTTACTACTAAGTTACACTCTTAGCTCTTGAGACTTTTAAGACATTCTTTCTTATCTTTGCCTTCCATATTTAATGTCTTTTTCCTGCCTCTGGTTTCCTTCAAATTTTTTTCTTCATCATTTCAACAGTTTCATTACATAACTTTCAGTGCAGTTTCTTCTCTTCTCTTTTCTTTTTCCCCCCTCTCTTCCCACTTTCTTTTTTCTGCCTTCCTTCTACCTTTTCTTCCTTCCTTTCCTTCCTTTCATTTTCTCCCTCTCCTGGTCACTCCACCCTTGATTAAATTCTTGAATCTTTATCATTTTATCAAATTTATAGTAAATTTCTTCTATTATTTCTTCAATTATTCTATTCCACACTTTTCCTTGAACTTTTGTTTTTTTCTGAGGCTCCATTAACTCATAAATTAGGCTGCCTGATATTGTCCTGAATGACCTCAAGTGTCTATTTCTTGTTTATTTTTTCTTTGTGTTTCATTTTGATTTTTTTTGTTACTGCATCTTCTCATTCCAAAGCATTTAAACTGCATCATTCAGGGAAATTAACATTAAGATTATGTACTTATCACTTCTAGATGTCTCCTTGGATTATTTTTGTGTCTTGCATTTATTTCCTTATTTTATGCTATTGTTTAAATTATAAATATAGGCAAACCATTTGGGACTCATTCTGTCTCTCAGGAGCTATTCCTATTCTCCATTTCCCTTTTCCTCCATTCCTAGGCCTCATTCTTTTTCTCAAATAAGTTTTTCTACTCTTAAAAATATTATAAATATAATTACAATATTTATTATAGATCTTTTAAGTCTTTTCCTACTAATTCCATCATATCTTTAATGAATTGGTCTTTTTTTTTGAAAGAGGATCTCAATATGTAGATCAGGTTGGCCTTGTACTCACAGTGTAAATCAGGCTGTCTATAATCCTCCTGCCTCAGCCTAAGTGCTAGGATTACAGATATGGGCCACTATACACAGCCATATTGATCTGTTGATACTGATATTTTTTCTCACTTAAAGTTTATATTTTCCTACTTCTTAAAAGGTTTAATATTTTTGATTGTATGCTAGACATTGTAAACTCATTGTTGAGTGTTGAATTTTTAAATATTCCTTTAGTAAGATCTGTAGTTTGTTGTGACAAGCAGTAATTCTACTTAGAAATAAGTATGGTCCTTTCTAGACTTTTTAAAAGCTGTATTTTGATAGGTAAATATAAACATTTTCTAGGTATTTTAGAGAATAGCTACTGTATTACTCTGCTTGTACTACCATGATACAATACTGCAAACTGGGTCCCTTAAGCAGCATAAATTGATTTTTTTACATTTCTGGGGTCTGAAAGTCCAGTCAAGGTGCTGGTATATTAGATTCTGGTAAAACATTTCTTCTAGGTCTGTAGATGGACTTCTCACTGTGTCCTAATATGATATTTTCTCTGTTCATATTCAAAGAGTGAGATAGAAAGAAAGAAAGAGAGAGAGAGAGAACTCTAGTATCTCTCCATCTTATAAGGAAAATAATCCTCTTGCATTAGGAATCATGACAAATGGAAAATAGAATATTTCCATACTTAAAAATCTGTCAAAAATTTCAGAGTATTTATGGGCTAAAGTTTCATCTTTCAAATGTGTTTTTCAGGTACCTTTAGAATACCCACATCTTGTCTACTCCAGTCTTGCCTCTCAAACCCCTCCTACTGTTGTTCTCTTAAAACCACAGGACTTTTGGGAGAATCAGATAACAAAATGAGACAAAGTTCTCTACTAATATAAGTGTTATTTTTGTCTGTCATTCAAGTCTCAGTGTAAAAGTTCCCTCCATCTGAGGCCCTCTTAGGTATGTCATTTATAACACCTCCTTTTGATCAGCACAGCATTGTAACTATGCCTTTTACACAATATTAAAGCATGGAAGTGATCATTCTAAGGTTTGTCAAACAGTGATGTTTAGGGCAAATCCCAGCACTGCCAATATTTTTTGAAGGCAGTAAAATACAAGAAAACAAGACAGAACAAAGCCAATCGAGACAATGCAGTGAAACTGGCATAGAACTTCAGAGCAGGATACTGGGATAACAGTAACAGGTACCATAGTATATCTTGTTATCTTCTCAACAGCTGTCCATTCAACTAGGTATAGCAAAATCAAACAAAAAACAGAACATTATAAAACCTGTTGAAATGGAATACTGAATAGAGCAAAACAGTTAATCAGAACAAAGCAAAATGGTGAAAACAATATTTACCTTCAAAGAAAAGATAGAAGGAAATCCCCCATATTTGCTATATTGCATGTTGACATCCTCCCAAGAGATGCTCAGACCTGTGGCCCCAGATCAGCATGATCAACCCAACAATACAAGCATTTAGTTCCTTTATGTGCCTTGGTTGCTATCAAGTCTGGTTGTCCTCAACACCATCCAGTTGCTAACCAGAGTGGGGGTGGGGGAAGGGAAGTTTGATTCTCAGCCCACAAGCCAGTAGGCTCACAGGAGATGTTAACCTGTTCTTTTTCTTTTTTTAAAATTTTATTTAAAGAGAAAACAAAACAAAACAGAAAAATGGGCAGAAACAATACAGAATTTCAGAAAAAAAGCAGTAAGAAATCACTAGTTGATAAATTACATATTGTCTTCTTAGACATAGTTGTTAAAGTTACAAAATTAAAGCATACAAAGTGGACATTCAAACAAAAGTGAGACTGCAAAGAAGTTCAATGATCCAGTAACAACTTAGCAACATGGTTATCAGTCCTACACACTTAAACATACATGCAGCCATATCCTCTAGAGCACTTTCTTTTCTTCTTTTTACTTTTTAAGTCCATTATCTGCTTAGTTATATCCTGTTTCAGGTTGCTCAGTACCTTACTGACTTGTTTTGTTGTTGTTAT
>PVLA01018693.1:0-13927 GCA_004027455.1 Hydrochoerus hydrochaeris
TGTGAGGAGGGCCGGGCCCGCCGCGTCCCCCACCTGCGGCCCTTCCACTCGCGTGCAGCGGCCCTGGACCCCGACCGCCCAGTGCCCAGACAGCCTGGTGAGCCCGACTACTCATCCAGCAGCGAGCAGTCCTGTGACACCGTCATCTACGTGGGGCCGGGCGGGGCGGCGCTCTCAGACCGCGAGCTCACTGACAACGAGGGCCCCCCGGACTTCGTGCCCATCATCCCCTCCCTGAGCCGCCGGCGGCCCTCTGAGGGCCCCCGAGACGCTGACCACTTCCGCTGCAGCACATTTGCAGAGCTGCAGGAGCGGCTGGAGTGCATCGATGGCAGCGAGGATGCCCCCAGGTCCCTGGGCAGCAGCGACAGAGCCCAGGCTGCCCCAGCCCGGGGAGGCGGGAAGCCTTTGCCACCCGAGGCTGCATCCCCTAGGAAGGCTGTGGGCCCTCCAGTGACAGCCAGCACCCCTCGAGGCAGCCCTGGCCCTGATACCCACCAGGCCATCCCCGAGCCTTCCAGGGCTGGTGCCCAGAGGGATCAGCAAGAGAATGACAGCTCCCAGTGTGAACCACTGGCCCTGGACAAGGCTGTGAGGGTCAGAGCCCAGAATTTGCTGCCCAGCTCAACCTCTCCAGCCCCCAGGGATCTGCGAGCCCTGGGAGCCCCTGTGGAACCGGAGGGAGAGGGCACCGATAGAGTGGTGCGGACGCCCCCCGTGGGCACGAATGGGCAGGGGCAGTTTCCCCTGGCCCCGGACTCAGTCTGTCCCTGCCCATCTGCACGAGGCTGTGGCCTGGAGCGGGGCCTGCTGACCACCACGGTGACCCTGCAGCAGCCGGTGGAGCTGAATGGTGAGGACGAGCTGGTGTTCACCGTGGTGGAGCAGCTGCCCCTCAGTGCCGCACGGCCCTCCAGCCTGGCCAGCTTTGGCAGCGCCTGCTCCTTGCAGGCCCTGGCCTCAGGCTCGCGGCCAGTCAGTATCATCAGCAGCATTAACGATGAATTTGACGCCTACACCTCCCTGGCTCCTGATGGTCCCGGGGGACCTCTGGAGCGAGAATCATGGCCAGGAGGCAGCCCTGCCTCCTCTGTGGGCTCCTGGCTCAATGAGGTTGGCATCTGTACAGCTGCCAGCCTCAGCCCCACACCACAGCCTCCCTTCAGCCCCAGTGTGCCGGTGGGGCCTGGGCCTCCAGAGCCCTGTGTCTGGGGCAGCTCCCTGGACAGTGGCATCTGCTCTGTGGCACAGGGTGGGCCTGATGGTTCTGGCTCAGCCCGCAGTCCTCATGCTGGGGAAGCAGCAGGCCTGGCTCGAGCTGGCCAGGAGCCCTGGGCTGGATTGTCACAGGGTGCTACTGTGGGCCAGACCCTCCACTCCAGCCTTCCCCGCAAGCCCAGGACCCCCTCCACGGCCAGCCGCGTGGCCTGTGCTCGCCCTGGCCGGAGCCCACCCAGCTCTGGAAGCCTGTTTGAGGACCCGTGGCTGCTTCGTACAGATGACTGTGATGCCCCCAGCCCTACCCCAGGGTCCCCCCGGCTTCCTGAGGTGCAGACAGGGCCAGCTTGTGCCCAGAGGGGAGTGGACAGCTGTGCGATGGTGGCCAGGGTGGCCCGAAGGCCTGAGGCTGTGGCTTGGATCCCACCTCTGCGGCGGGGTGCCACCACCCTGGGGGTGACCACACGGGCCACGTCCAGTGGGGACACTGTGGCCGAGGCGACCCCCTGCTCTACCAGCCTGAAGGGCTCTCCTGGCAGCAAGAAAAGCTTGGCATCCAAGGGGGGCTTCTTCCCGAGGCCTGGTGGGGCGGCCCCCCCAACCCCTCCTGTGCGCAAGTCCAGCCTAGAGCAAAGCAGCCCAGCCCAGGCCCCCATCCTGGCCACAGGCCTCACTCGGGTGGGCGCTGTTGCCACGTTTCGTGGGGAGGAGGAGGCCCGGCCCAGTGGCCGTGCTGACCATGCCGTTCCTAAGGCCACGTCTAGCCTCAAGGCTCGGGCAGGCAAGGTGGAAGTGGCCCATCGTCCTGCTGGCCACATGTCCCTGGAGCGGTACGAGGGCCTGGCACATGGCAGCAGGGTCCGGGAAGCCCCTGGACGGCCACCTCGGGCTGTACCCAGGCTGGGTGTGCCATCTGCCAGTCCTACACCCGGGCTTTCCCCTGCCTGCCGGGGCAGCCCTGCTAAGGCCACAGGAGCCCCTAAACCCCCAACTGGTGGAGCCAAGGGCCGCAGCCCTGTGGCCAGTGGCTCTCGGGCTCTGGGTGGGTCTGTGAAGTCCCTGGCCCCGGTGACTGGCAGGCCCCCTGGTGGCCCTGGAACTGGTCCCCGAGCAGCCCCGAGGGCTGCCCCTGGCGTGGGGGCCAAGGCTGGCCGGGGCACCATCATGGGCACCAAGCAGGCGCTCCGGGCTGCGCACAGCCGTGTCCGAGAGCTGGCAGCCAGTGGGGCCCCTGGCAGAGGCAGCCCCTCATGGGGCTCTGCAGACTCGGATAGTGGCAATGACAGCGGTGTGAACGTGGCAGAGGAGCGGCCACCTGCGGGCCCCACCCTGCCGTCCCCCTATAGCAAGGTGACAGCTCCCCGGCGGCCCCAGCGTTACAGCAGCGGGCATGGCAGTGACAACAGCAGTGTGCTGAGTGGGGAGCTCCCGCCTGCCATGGGCCGCACGGCGCTCTTCTACCACAGCGGCGGCAGCAGCGGCTACGAGAGCATGATGCGGGACAGCGAGGCCACCGGCAGCGCGTCCTCAGCCCCCGACTCCACAAGCGAGAGTGGGGCCACCTCCCTGGGCGCCCGCTCCCGCAGCCTCAAGTCCCCGAAGAAGAGGGCCACAGGTGGGTGGTGCGGGCACAGCCCTCTGCAGCTTCCCTCATGCCCAGTGCTGCTCCAAGCAAGGTCTTCACCCAGGTCAGGCAGCCTCACACAGTCCCAGGTGAAGTCCTTGGTGTGAGCTGGGTCCTCTCGCCCCTTGAGTGTCCCAGCTGCCTGGAAGTCTGTGCCGGGACTGCTGGGGGTGGGGGTGGGGCAGCAGTCTGGCCTCTTCCTGTCCTGGGGGGCGGTGGTGGCCAGGAGAGTCTGAGTGAGCTTCATGGTTCTCGATGCTGCAGAGCTGTCTGTAGGGCAGTCGGGGTGGCCATCTAGGTGAAGGTGACCAGGTCTGGGAGTTGGGACCCAGGGTACCTGATCTCTGCTCACCTGCGTCTGGTCCCGAATTTCAGGGATGCAGCGCCGGCGGCTGATCCCAGCCCCACTGCCCGATGCCACTGCCCTGGGCCGCAAGCCCACCCTGCCTGGGCAGTGGGTGGACCTGCCCCTGCCTCTGGCTGGCTCCCTGAAGGAGCCCTTCGAGATCAAGGTGTATGAGATTGATGATGTGGCACGTCTGCAGCGTCACCGGCTGCCCCTGAGGGAGGACCCAGCCCAGGTTGGGGCCAGGGGTTGGAGGCTGAGAGCCCAGGGTGACAGAGTGGGCCCATGGGGCCTGGCCGGGCACCCCTGACCACAGCCCTTCTCTTGTCCACAGCCCTCCCAGGAACTGGAGAAGGTAGGGACCGGCCCAGTCCAGCCCCGAGCCTGCAGTGGCCCCTAGGGTCCCCTTCAGGCAACGTGGCAGGAGGGGTCCAGAGGCTGCCTGTGTGGGTGGAGTCCCCCAGGTCTGTGCCTGCCCACGCTGGAGGCCTGCACAGGCGTCAGGGAGAGGCAGGCCTGGCATGCTGGGTGTCCCTAGGAGAGAGCCCTGGGCTCCACATCTGAGCCCCACCTATCACTACCACAGGGCCTTGTGTGTGGCAGCTCCAAGCTGCGGCTGGCTGAGCGCAGACAACAGCGACTGCAGGAAGTCCAGGCCAAGCGTGACCACCTCTGCGAGGAGCTGGCTGAGACCCAGGGCCGGCTGATGGTGGAGCCCGGACGCTGGCTGGAGCAGTGTGAGTGTCCCAGGCCCTCTGTCCCCAAACCCAGAGGACCTGCTCCCTGCCCTGGTTCCCTAATCTGCCATGTCCCAACCCTGTCACCTGCTCCTGTCTCTGCCTTCCAGCTGCTCTGCTTTAAGAGGTGGTGGGCAGGGAGATCTGCTGGGGCATTGGCCTTTCCTGGGACTTCAGGGAGCCTGGTTGCCACCTGGCCCCTGTCCTGATCCTGTCCTATCCCTCCCCAGTTGAAGTGGACCCACAGCTGGAGCCTGAGTCAGCCGAGTACCTGGCAGCTCTGGAGCGTGCCACAGCCGCACTGGAGCAGTGTGTCAACTTGTGCAAGGCTCATGTCATGATGGTCACCTGCTTTGACATCAGTGTCAGCACCACGGCTGCTGTGCCAGGGCCCCAGGAGGTGGACGTCTGAGGCTGGCACCGGGCAGGGGAGGGGTCGGGATGTGCAGGGGGTGTGAGGTGGACGTGAGACGGAGCGAGGATGTGGTGAGGGTCAAGGGGTGAGGATGGGGTGCAGGGTCTGTGCAGGCCCAGAAGTCTCAGAGGAGATGCAGTGGGAGTGGGGGCAGCGGCCAAGGAGTGGGCGAGCAAGGCAGGGAGAGTGGGGGGTGGTTGCCGTGCAGATAGCCACGCAAGTGCCTTTAACCTTGAATTGGACTTTTCTCCTTTCTCATTTGGTGCTATGGACTTGCAACACCAGCAGACGTGGGCTGGGGCCCGGCTGCCTGTGCCTGATCTCGCCTTCCTAGCAGGCTGTCCCGAGTCAGGAACGGTTTCTTTTCCTTTGCTGCGGCTTCCTCTTGGTAGAATGGTGGCAGGGTCCTGGGAGTGGGATTGTCCTTCTCTGAGTGCCCTGCACTACCCCAAGGATGCCGAGAGCCCCGGGTGTGGGCCGGGCCACACACACACACACACACACACACACACACACACACACACACACACGATGCCTTCTTCCACGGCAGGAATTCTTACCAAAACCACAAGCAAAAAAATCCACCATGAAACCAACTGCCCCTGCCAGAGATGGGTTAGGGTTTTCTAAACATTCTGTTAGGTTCCTATTTTTGTATCATTTTGCCTATGAACCTGGAGTTTGCAGCAGGAATTTGAAGACAAATGATCTATGTTTTTACAGTTTTCTACGGAGGTGTTCGGGACTGGGCTCCTGAGGTGCCCCATGTGGGGAGGGTGTCCTTGGGAGGTGCGTGTCCTCACATGCAGACAAGGAGGCCTGCGGCCTGTGTGACGTCCCGGCCACAGGACTGGGTTTTCTGACTGTCGAATTTTATAGGGTGTCTGGACCTTTGTACAAACGTGTAGATAACATCTTGCTACGCTTTTTATTTGTGAATAAAAGAAGTGTTGATTGTTCTCACACCTGGGCTCACAGGCCCAGGAAGTGCCTGCCCTCCGATGGTCCCTGGGGTGGGGGTGGGGGTACAGCAGGCTGGGGCCACATCTGATGGACACAGAGGTGGAAGGGGGATTGTGTGGGACTCGGCCTCTGCCACTGCCTTGCAGGAGGCACTGTGGGGTAGGGGTCACTCTCAGAGTGCAAGAGGCAGCCAGGGTTCAAACCTAGTTTTCTCTCCAATCCCTGTGCCCTCTCTTCTGGGTGCTGCTAGGATTTCGGGGTCCCAGACTGGGGCCTTCCTGCAAAGTGTGACGTCTGGGGAGATGGAGGTGGGTGACGGAGACCCTCAGGAAGGCTGTGGTCTTCCCTTTGTTCCCTGCCCACCTGGCTGGGAGGCACTGCACCCCTGGTACAGCAAGGCCCAGGCCTCAGAGCTAGCTGGAGTGGCAGGCTCTCCTGGAGACCTGGCCCGGACCTTGTTTTGACCTTGCTTCTTGAGCAGACCCCAGTGTTGTGGGGACCCTCTGTGTTGCCCTCCTCGCCCATCTCAGGTACTTGGTGTGTCCTTGTCAGGTACTCGGCGGAGCCAGTCCTTGTCCCCTGAGCCTGTTTCTTTGTCTCTGCCCCACACCCACCTGGCCTGCTCTGCCCTGGGCCTGGCCCGGGCAGCCTCTATGATGCAGCATTGCGCTGGCCCCAGGGCAGGTACCCTGCACCCCACCCTCCTGGGAGCTGAGTCAGCAGCCACCATGCTTGGGACCCTCTGGGGCCAGCTTGGCTGGGTACCCTTCCCTGGCTGCAGGAGTATGTGCGGGCCCCCTCCACCACCCCTTGTGTGGTCTCTGTCTCTCAGCCTTAGCAGGGCTGCAGGGGTGGTTTGTCGTACCCCAGGTGGCACTGGGTGGCCCCCCAGGGACCACATGGATGGAGAGGTGACTGTTTCCTTCCAGGACCTGTCCTTGCTGTCCAGACGTGGGTCAGGACACAGGAATGCCCAGGCCATGGGCATGACCTCCAGCCTTGGGTGGTGTCACTGGCCATCTGGGGTTGTGGGGTCCAGCCCCCAGCCCTGGGTCTCCTGAGATTTGGCTCCAGGAGACCTAAGATTTCTGGGAAGGGAGAGGTTGTTCTCACAGCATAGAGCCATCAGGCTGCTGTCTGACTGAGGGCATTGCTGAGGGTGGCACGGTGTGGCAGAGCTTGGGGCCCACAAGAAACACAGGGTCCTGTAAGTGACATGAGGCAGACCCTGGCTGGCCGGGGGTGCTGCTCTTGGGACCTGCAGTGCTGGCCCAGGTGAGGCCTTGGAGCTGAACCCCTGGTGTGGCCCATGGTGTGGGCTTGGCCCTATGTCCGTGTCACCTGTGTGGTGTGGAGATGTCCTTTCCTTCAGGTCCCTCCCCTGCCCAGGCCACCAGCTCTCTGTCCTTGACCTTGAAGCCATCTTGGTAGAGCTGTTGTGGTCTAAGCTGGTAGTGCCCGGCCTTGGGGTCTGGCTGGGTGGATCCTGATTCCCACAGCCCAGGTGCCCTGGGAAGAGCAGTGCCCGCTCTGTGAATGACGAATCCTCTGTCCCAGGCCTGGCCTGGGAGCCTGGGGTGGCCTTTCATCTGGGACATCAAAGCCCTCAGCCCTGTCATTACAGCCTGGGAAACAAAGCGAGCCTCAGAATGCCCATTTTATGGATGGGAAAGCTGGAGCCGCCCAGGACTCAGCTCGTTGACTGAAGCCAGAGCCTGGGCAGTCCCTATACTGCAGCCTCAGGGGTCTGTGTGCATCCTCCATGCCAAACATTTGGGGAAACTGAGGCCTAGCCAGAGCAGGGGTGCTTAAGCCCCCATTCCCATCTGCTCACCAGAGGCATGTGGAGTCCCTCGGGAGGGTGGGCTTCTGGGCACGGCAGGGTCGGGCAGGCCTGGGGTAGGAGTGGGGGTCTTGGGAGGGTGGGGGATGGAAAGGCTGGGTGTCTGTCACAAGCACGAGGCAGTGTGGCTGACGGCTGTCAGCATCGGAGGCCACCTGGCACTGGGCCACCTGCTCCCCTGGGGTGAGGTGCCCGCCTGACTCACCACGTCGGCACGTCCAGGCCTGCTCTGCTGCCCTGCCCACTGTACCCGGGCCTCGGGGCCACGCAGGGAGAAGGGGCAGGGTCTCCTGGAGTCAAGTGTGGGAGGGCAAGTTAGGGGCTGAGGGGCCCCTGTAGAGCAGCAGGTGCTGCCTGCACCCAGGCTGGGAGAGGGCGTTTGGCCCTGAGGTCACTGTCCCAGAAGGCAAGTGGCTTCCCTGGCCAAGGACCAGCCTCAGTAGCAGGAAGCCTGAGCCCGTGGGGGCCTGAGGGGATTTTGGGTGCCAGGGGAGCAGCCAGTGCTTTGGGAGCAAGTGCCTAGTCTCAAGGTCCCCATCGCAGAGGAGGTGGTAGCTTCCAGGGCTTGCCGTAATAGTGGCCATGAGATGGTGGTGGGCCCTGAAGTCCTGGGGCTGGTGGCAGTGTACTGTGTTCCTAGGACGAGTCTCTTCCCTGCCTTCCTGTCTGGCCCCTTCTCTGCCTGTGGCTGAGCTGGGCAGCCTGGGGTGCCCAGAGGGGGTCCCACACCAAGAGCCAAGAGGCACTGCCCTGATGCCTTGCTGGAGGTGGAGGGTGGGAGTCTCAGGTCCTCACTGCCAGGGTCGTGGTGTTGGTGTGGCAGCTGGGGCTGCTCGCTGGGGCCTCCCTGTCCCCAGCCTGGCTGCCTTGGGCGCATAGAGCTCTGGGCTCCTGGAGTCGCCTCACATGCCTCCCTGTGTTGCTGGAGGTCACCCTGCCTCCCTCCCTGTAGTGTACAAGGTGGGGTACAGACCCACTGGCTGCTCCTCTCCTGGGACCCCAGGTTGGGATCGCTCCGGCGAACAGGAAGCCTGAGGGAGAGGTTGCCCTCGTGTCCGGCGCGGCACGGGATCCAGCCATTTCCACACAGGAAACTGGGAGGCTGGGCGGCGTCCCCAGCAGCTGAGGAGGGGCTTCCTGTGAGCAAGGCTGCCATAGCGTGGCTGGGGAGGCAGTGGGGGCCAGGAGAGACCCGCTCAACCTCACCTCGGTCTGTGTCCAGGGACACCGAGGGGTCTCCCCTCAGGAGCACAGATCGTGGGGTCTCTGGAGCGCAGGGAGGCTGGGCACAGGGCAAGCTAGGGATCCGTGATCTTGTGGTGGGAGCAGGGCAGGGACCCTGGGATTTTCCCCAGTGTTACACAGCCCTTCCCAAGGGCCCCCCTGTCTGAGCCTGGCTGTAGCCAGGAAGCCAGAGGAGAGGGTCCCCCCAGACCCTGTGTCCCCATCATGTTACACCTTGGTGGCTGCTGAACTGTGTATTTCGGAGTCATCTTTTTACAGCAGACTTTAGGCAGGGGAGTGGTATGGTGAGCTGTTGCCTAGTGTGCATGAGGCCTTGGGTTGTAAAACCAAATCCAAAGCGGAACAATGGAAGGGGAGCCTCAGTTTCCCCTGCAGTGTTTGGCCCAGGACCCCACCCAGGAGGAAGAGAGGGCAGGTCACATCCAGTGGTGTTGTGGGGGATCCGCCAGCAAGGCTGGGAGGTCACCTCCTGGGGAGGTGTGTCCCCCTCCTTGCTCGCCCGGTGTAGGCACGTGGAGGCTGGTTTCCTACTGGGCTCTGTCCAGCTCCACCTGGTTTATAGCAGCTTCTCCCCCTCTGGACCCTGGTACCCTAGAAGTCTATCTGGGTCACTTCCCCAAGGTGAGCAGCACTGTCTGTCCCCATGTGGTCTTCAGCAGGTGATGTCCCGGAGCCCTCAGGCCTGGCCATCCTTGCTGGGGTCTCTAGCCCTCTGGGGGGACAGTCCTGAGGGTTCTGAGGGCCGAGTTACCTGCAGGGGCTGATGTCTCCCAGCAGGGGGAACAGACCTTCCTGTCCCTCTCATCTGGGCTTCCGGACAGGGGAGGGAGCTCCTGTCCCGGGGGCTGAGGACTGAGCCCGGGAAGCAGTGGCCACGTCTTGTGGTCCCCTGGCCTACCGCAGGGCACCCTGGCAGTGCATGAGACCTTGCCCTGCACGGATGGGCCTGGAGCTGCCGGAGGCTGGGCTGGTCCCTTCCTGGCAGCTGGCACAGTGATGCCCAGGCCAGTGAACTCTGTGGGCTGTAGATCACGCCAGCAGCCAGCCCATCTGTACAACCGGCTGCTCCCAGAGCATGCTGCAGACTGGGCCAGCAGAGCACACACAGTGTGAACCCCTCAGGAGAAAGCCTACTGCCCTCAGAGACCTCAGGGACTGCCCCTCAGGGACCCTGCAAACTGGGCCAGCAGGGACCCTGGGTTCTAGGGGATCCTAGGGGTCCGGCTTGGGATGCCCACTGCCTGGCCGAGCCTCCCTGACCTGCGCCTCGATTTCCTTTGCTGTGGAAGCAGCAGCTGCCTGGCTGCGCCTGTGTCAGCTGCGGTCTGGAATAAATCTCATCCTCCCTCCAGCACCAGTGATGATGGGCGGTATTTCTCACAGCCTCAGTGACCATTCTGGGGAGCCAGCCTCCTGGCAGGGGCGACAGTCTAAATCCCAGGCTTGCGCTGATTTGTGGGCCTGGCAGTGGACCGGCTCCTGGCATCTTTATGAGCGGAGGAGCCTGGGCTGGGAGCAGCTGGCATGATCTACAGCCTGACTGCACCTTCCTGCTGCCTCGGTTTCTGCCTGTGTGTCCTGGGTTGGGCCAGGACCCAGAAGTGCTGGTCCCATGCTGCTGCTCTGGGGGCCTTGACCTTGGGCTGTGAGGAGGAATTTCTACAGGACAAGCTGTCCAGGGGGCCTGGCTCTGGGCCTGGCTGAGCTGAGGGGTTCAGGTCCGGCCTGCAGCACCCCTGACTTCCTGGCACGCAGGGAGGTGACACCAGGTGCCAGCCTGGAGAGGGTGGAGGGAGGCTGGACCACTGCCGTCCGCCAAGCAAGCTCTGCACCCACTCCCGGTTCCAGTCCAGCTCCCCCACGTCCTGCTGGGGCTGGGACTTCATGTTGCAGGCCTTGCGTGTCCACCTGTGAACTGGGCAGAGGAGGCAGTGGGGAGGATTCTGAGAGGTCTGCATGCAGTTCTGTGGGGAAACACCCGTGTGGCTCTGTGGTCCTAACCCGGGCTTCCTCTTTCCTGTCTGGAACAGGTGCCCCAGGGTGGCCTTGGTACTTGCCACAGGCCCGGCAGAGGAGCCTGTGTGTGTCCGGCATCACTGGTGGGTCCTGTAAGGACTGCCAAGTGGGCCCCATCTCACTTGCCAGTGCCAGGAATCCCGTCAGACCCTCGCCCTTGACCTCCTGGTCACCCCTCATCCGGCCCCAGAGCTGGACGTTGGCTCAGCTTCCCCTTCCTTAGGTGGGACCCAGGCCATCAGATGAGCCTGGGGCTCAGGCACACGGCTCCACACAGAGCCGGGCGTGCGGCTGCCTCCCTCCCTCTGTTCTGACGTTGAGCGGTTGGCCTCTCGGGAAGGGGAGGACAGTGTGGCCAGGTCTGCCCATTTTGCCAGCTAACAGAGGTGGGCAGCACTTCTCTGGGGTCATGGGTGTCACCCCCCCCCGGAGGTGGGGGTGGGTGACAGCTGAGCCTCTGCCTTGGGGGTACAAATGGAGACAGTGGCCACTGCGGGAGTCCCAGGGCCCTCAGTTCTTCTGGATCAGCCCCAGAGACCCAGCCCGCAGCCTGGGTCCTGCACTCACCTCAGCCTGGAGCTGGGCCAGGAGAGCCCCAGGACGGTGGCCAGCAGGAGGTGGGGCCACGAGAGGTGGCTGGGGCAGGCCCTCAATGCCTGGCCCGCTCCAGGCCCCTGCTGCAGCCTGGAGAAGCCCAGGTGGCAGCTCGCTGCTGTGCCAATGTATGGGGCAAGAATGCAGAGCTGCAGGGTCGTCAGACTTGCAAATGAGCCTGGAGGAGCCTCACGTGAGACCTCATAGATGTCACCCAGGGCGCCTCTGTGACACCAAGGCCTGCAGGGCCACCCCTTTCTCTTGCCATCTGGTCCCCACTTCTCCCCTCCCCTGCCAGCTGCTCCCTGCCCCCTGGGTGCTCCCTCCTAACCTCCTCCACCCCTGCAGCTTTCCCTCTGCACCGGACACCCACCCCCACCATGGTCAGTGATTCCCTCTGCCCTGTCCCATAGACCCCAAATCCTTCCACTCTGCCTGCCCAGGGCTGCTCCTTCATCCTCCCAGAACCTGGTGGGAGCTAGTGCTCCCCCCATCTGACCCCCTCTGCCTGACCTTACTGCCTGGGGAGGCTGGGACCCTGGGGCTCACTGTGGCAGTCCAGGAGAGACCTGGTGCCAGTAGAGTGGGCAGGAAGTGTTTCATTCCCTGAGAAGCCAGCTGTGTGGGCTACTGATGGTGATCGTGGGTCCTGGGTGGGCGGGGGGCACTCTCATCTGTGTCGCTTGTGGGTGCATGGAGGGTCTTTTCTTTTGAGGAGACAGACACTGGCACAGGGCTCTGCTCTGCCCTGGGAAGCCTCTGGTGGGCCATGGGCATTTGTCATGGCAGGGATGAGTACGTGGGGCGGGCAGGGCTGGCTTCCCTCCGGCTCTTCCTGGGAGAGATGGCTTCAATCCCAAGGACCCCAGCGCCTGGGAAGAGCTGCGATTCCCCAGAGCACATGCTGGTCTGCTGCTACCCTGGCTGGGTGCCTGCAGATTTTGAGCAGAGAGGTGGGCTGGGCCCTTGGCCCTGTCCTGGCTGGAGGGAAAGCCTTGCTTCTTGGAGGATGCAATGGGCAGGTGTGAGATGTCCAAGTGCTGGGCATGTGGGCAACTTGGCAGAGGCAGGCCCTCACAGCCCTCAACTCTAAACAGGTGCTGGGGGAACCACTGTCCAGAGCTGCAGCCTCCTGCAGGCCAGATAGGAACGGTGCCAGTAATGAATTGGGAAAAAGGAAGCCAGGCATGGTGGTGCACTCCTGTAATCCCAGCACTCAGGAGGCCGAAGCAGGAGGATTGTTGCAAGTTTGAGACCAGTCTGGGTTACAAAGTGAGCCCAAGGCCAACCTGAACTGCATAGCGAGACTCTGTCACAAAAAGACAAAAACCAAAAACCAACATGAATTGGGAAAAAAAGAGCCTGGGGGCTTCCATGTGGCTGCAGTGGCTCTGGTTAGCAGTCAGACACAAGGCCCAGCATGGTGGGAAGCTGGTACTGTTTCAGGACCTGCTCAGTTGGAGATGCTTTAGACAGTTGAGGCAGTGTCCCCTGAGCAGCTCTGGAATGTTGCTTTGGGCTGAAAAGGATCTGTTCATCTATCCAACCACTCATCCATCTACCTGTCCATCTCCCTGTCTGTCAGTCCATCCATCCATCCATCCATCCATCCATCCATCCATCCATCCACTCACCCACCCACCTGTCCAACTCCCCATCCATACATCCATGCATCCATCCATCCGTCCGTCCATCCACCCATCCATCCATGCATCCATCCATCTATCTGTCCACCCATTCATCCTCCATCCCTCCCCATGTGGGAGGAAGGACGATAGGGACTGTACTGGGTGCCCGCTCCTCTTGCCTGACAGGGTGAAGCTGTTGAGTTTTCCAAGCCATTTTGAGCCAGTTGCTAAACAGATTTGTCATTAAATAATAGAGACTCCGATCGCATCCTGATATCTTTCACCATAGGAGAGCTAACCAGAGCCCGTGAGACTGGTTCTGTAGGGCTGGCAGTTTCTGGTTGATGCCTTAAATTTATGGAAGGGGAAGATGCTGTTAAGCAAGGGTCACACCTCACATTTGGTGACAACGACTACTGGGAAGGAAGATTTGGCTTTGCCAGTCAAGTGTGTTACTGGCAGCTATGGGGCTGCGTTGGTTGCAGGAACTCACATCTGCCGGATGGCCAGAGCCCTCTGTGGAATCCAGGTCAGGTGGAATTTGCAGCCAAGGGTGCTGGGTGTGATTTTCTTCTTGGGAATTGCATGCACATCTTTTGTAGCAGTAATTCCTGGGAGCAGAGCAGGGTGCTGTGGGGGCATGTTTAGGGTGCAGGCAAGCTAGGACAGGTGCCCGAGATGGGGTTCTGGGGCGTGGTCTCTTGCTTCCTGAAGTCCCTCCCTCCTGTCTCCCTTAGGGCCATCTCACTCATTGTCCCTCACCTTTGGTGGGGACTGGTGGCAGTGAGTGAGCATGGTGTGAGAAGATGTCCACTGTGAGGGAAGCCACCACAGGCTTGCGGGAAACCTTCGGAGGGGCTCCGAGTCCCTGCGTCCAATCCCCAAAGCTGGAGCTTGTGTCGTGGCTGTGACTTAGGGCCCAGGCTGAGGAAGGGCAGGTCGAATCTCTGGTTGGTGCTGGGCACTGTGAAGCAAGGGTGGAGAGGCCACTCCATTCCCTCCATGCATGTCACCTGCTCACACCCATTTCCTGTCCCTGTGTAGAGCCGCACTTGCCCCTAAGGTGCACTCCCAGTGCCAAGAACCACTGGGTATCTGCTTGGTGCCAGGAATAGCACAGGTGCAGCCCTGAGGCCTCCACCCCTGCCCCTTCCATGTGTCCATCCAGCCTCTCCCACCACCTCTCCTAGCTCTCGTTCTGTCACTCATTCATTTTCCACCTCCCATTCTTCACACCTCTCATCCACTTCTCCCGCCACTGTCCACCCCCTCTTCACCCCTCCACCCACACACCCGCC
>PVLA01018694.1:0-13927 GCA_004027455.1 Hydrochoerus hydrochaeris
GGAGCCCTGATGCAGGAATAACCTACTCTTAATTCATAGTTTTTTCTAGGATTTACCATAGCAGAACTATCCAAAAACTTAGCTCCACACCAGACCTGCTGTCATATATTAGAATACCAAATACTTAGGAGGCAGAGGCAGGATGATGATAAGGTTCATCCCTGTCTGCTCAACACAGCAAGACTATGTTTCTAAAAAAATTGGTAAATAAAACGAAAACATGCCAGGGTTTCTAGCTCAATGGCAGAACAATCATGTGTCTGAACCAAAGTATCAGAGATGGGGCATGAGAAAATGCTTTGGCCTGTTCAGAAAGGAGCCTCCAGACTCTTAAAATAAACAGCTGATATGCTGTTGGTATAACTTATTAAAAAGCTTTTTGGCAGGAGTACCTGGGACTAAACTTACCACCTTGTACTTCCCAGGCAAGCGCTTGTGGTGCTGAGCACAACCCCTGGCCCTTTAAGATGTATTTTAATACCATTAATTACATGAAATTCTATCACCAGGTATATTCTATGACCTCACACTATAGCATAGCAATAGGGCCCTGAGCACCTCAGGTGTCTGCAGCACCCTGTAAAACCAGGAGGTGACCAGAGTCCCCCATGTTCTCAGGATGTCAGGCAGGAATAGACACCCATACAAGGTTCTGACTATCTCAGCCACTAGAGGAGTCCTGGACAATCAGATTGTCAGCAGTTTTCTCACATCCTCATTTACTCAGATGTGTGGAGTGTCTCAAAAGGGTGGAACATTTTTAGTGACTTTTGGAGATCCCACTCACACCACGACCTGATCTTAGCAGCTACTTTTGGAGAGAAGAAAGAAGTGAGCAGAGTCTTGTCTTGACAATCTCAACACTGTGCAGGCCCCTAAAATAAGTATCTGATCAGAGGGACAACATGTCCTGATGTACCCCAAGGAGACACATAAAGGTCGTGGCCACACAAGTTGGAGGTTCAGATCTATGTGAACAGCAAAGACTCATAAAATAATTTTTAAAAATGACAGTGAGTTTGTTGTAAAAATCCTGTTGTGGCATTTCAGAGATAAGAGAAACTAATGGGGTAAAACAGGAGGACTTATTTTTAGGTGTACACTGAATCAACTGGTCAATCCAAAATGATAAGGAAAGAGCAGAGGATAGGTTCTGGCTTTTACTCATTTTGGGAAGGGACTAGGGGTCTTTTACATGGAATGTAAAGACAGGCAGAAGAACAGAAGCAGTTCGTCAAGATGTGAGAGTTTTCTTGGTGGTCCTGCTCAGATACACCAAGACATTAAGGGGAAAGGAAGTTATAATATTTAACTTACAGGGACAAAACTTATTGTTTTATTTCTCTCATTGATGCTTTCTATAAGTGAGCTTTAATAGAGAGAATCACTATAACTATCTTACCTTGGTAAGGGGATTTGCTCCCTACTGGGCTTAGGGAGAACTATAATGAAAAGGAAAAAGGATTTATGTGGTTGATGCAACTCTATCACCATCCTCAAGTTTCTGACATGTGTCCACTCTCTGGGGTGACCAAAGCTGGGTTGTCGACCCTTGAACTTTGCTGTCAGTAGTCTAGTCAGCTTCCAGTGTGACTGGAGCAGGGCTGTCATCATAGATGATGGTTTGCTCTCCCATAGGATCAGCAAGTTTGGTCAGCCTGGATCTTGCTGGCAGGTCCATTTGACTTGGGCTGTTGGTTTCAGCCAGCTGTAGTGGATCCAAGGCTCCTGCAACTTTAACACCAGTGGGGTTAACAAGATTAGTGTGGGATTCACTTCATATGAGCTCTAGGGTGAAAGGATTTCAAACTTTGACTCAAACAGAGTCTGAGATATACAGAGTGAATTGGGTCTGTTAAACTTTCATGCATTTTTTTCCTGTACCCAACAAAGGATACCTTGCATGGCTGTTCCCAAAGCCTGCCTGTCTTCGTAGAGTGAATATTTCGAGTGTGCAGAGATCACCTATCATTTGACTTGTACTTGGGGGTGGCCAAACACAATTTTATAAGTGGAATACTCACTTGTTTAGTGAGGGTACACCAGACATGGAGAAGAGCTCTTGGAGGACTTCATCCTATCTCAAGTGTGTTTCTTAACAATAATTTTTCAGCAAAACTTTTGCTTCTGCTTCAAGCATTCTACTGTTCCAGAGCTCTGAGGCTGTTAGGCTGTGTGTAGTTTTTATTTTATTTTTAACATCACTGGAGCACTTAAACTACCTCAGCTATGAATGCTGATCCCTGTCTGACCCCAAATGTAGGGCAGTCCAAACCTTGTGATGACAGCCTTTCAAAGTACCCTTTGTCAGTTTTAGTGCTTTTTCTGTCAGGTTTGGGACTGTGGCGGTGTACCCTGTGGCCCAAACTACTGTCATCATATATAAAATAGCCTCCCACTTGGGGCAGCTCAGTGAGGTCCACAAGCATGTTTTCACACAGAGTAGCACCAGCATCTAGAATAACTGGAGCCCAGGCTGGCTGTGCGTTTCAATTTTCCCATGCACATGTCAGGCACTGTTTACAAACAGCTCCAGTGATTGGAGGGAGCCATGGCACACAGATGTGATGATTTAGTAATGTTTATCATGTCATTTTCCCCATGTGAAACAACTCTCAGAAACCTAGGGTATGTTTTGGGTACAACAGTGTCCTGTCAGAGAATCTCCACTATCCTCCCTTGATATAAGTACCAGGCTCTCAGGCCAAATATTTTTTTTTTACACTGAAGTATAATTTGAGCTCCCCAGGAGTGGGGCTTCTGGGGTGAAGGGTGGTGTGTGACCCAAATTTTGTGTTATGGGGCCACCATAACAGCCCATTTTGCTTCTCTCTGTGCTTTTTGGTTTTCTTAGGCATGTATCATACCAGTCTTTTGATGTCCCCTGCAGTGTATAACAGCTACTTTTGTTGGTGTCCATGTTACATCTCGGAGCTGTAACATTTCTTCTTTGTATATTATCTTTTTTCTTCAGCAGTCAGGATTCCTCTCTCCCTGTATGAACCTGTAGCATAGCATGAACCCCATGAGCATGTAGCATAGCAAGGGCAGACTTGAAGTCAGTATAGATGTCAACCTTCTGGTTCTCAGCTAGTAAAAGCTCCTGTTGGCTATGTATTCAGGCCTCTGAGTAGTGCTTCCAGTACACAAAGACTGGGCCACTACCATGGAATCCAGTATCACCACTGTGTAGCCCATTCGTCAGACCCCTCCTACTACAAAACAGTACTCAATATCTGGGTCTCTCACAGGGTGATCTCCATGCCTTGAGATTACTTCATGCACAGTATCTACTGTCATAGAGGTTGGAGTGGAGGCAATGTGGCTGCTTAAGTGTGTTTCTCATCTCTAGAGTTATGCAGGAATTGATACATAAGAACTGTGGCTACTGAGTCATCCTTAGATTTGACAATCTATGGTGTCTTCTCTGGTCCATTTAAGTTATAACTGAGTGTGGTATCTGAATGGTCAGTTGTTATCCCAAAGTCAATTTGTCAGCTTTGTGGAGGCCATCCAAGGGCTACAGAGTGTGTTTTCACAAGTAATTCAGCAGATAATGCCAGGATCCTAAGACCTGGGTTAAGGCTCCTTTTTTCCTCATATGGACATATAAGAAGGAAGGCATGCATATATCTGACAATTCTGAGCCTTGGACTTCAGTCAAGGCCTCTTAGATTTGATTAAATATTTTCTCCAGGACAGCTTTCCAAGGAGGAACTCTATTTTGGCCCTCTTGGTTGGCTTATCTGGATATGGTCTATATTCTTTTGCTTTTGTTTTCTTTGTGGGTCAGTAAAGATTAATATCATAGCTTTCGGTCTGGCCACCTTCAGAGCTAGAGCTCCTTGTGGCCCACAGGTAACGTGAGCATGGAGCTTTTGGAGTAAGGGAACTGGACCGTTTGGGAGATATAGGAACTCATGTTGAACTTGTCATTCCCACATGACTCACAAAATGGTCTGTTTTGGGGGACACTGGTGGCTCCCACAATGGCTACATTTTTCTTAGACAGTGGTGAAATGGGTTGTGTCACTACCACATACTCAGCTCCACTGTCCACCCTAAAATTCATCACTTAGTTCCCCTTATTTATTGTGACTATGGACTCTTTGGTGCCTAGGAAGACAGTGTCCAGTCTGCCCTAATGCTTATTGCTTTTGTTTTCCATCAGTCCGATCAGATCTGTTTTCGTGCATCAGTAGGGCAATGGTGATGTTGGTAATGAGATCTCTGGTCCTATAGCTTCTACTATACTTTCTGTCATTCTCTGGACATTCATTCTTCCAATGTGTGCCCCCTTTTAAACCGTGCATGTTGATCCAAGGCTAGCTTCCAAAAGTTCTTGGGTCCCTGTCCAGTCAGATCTGTCCTTGTTTTGATTTCTTTGCCTCTGTGCCTTCATAGCCTCTGTCGTTTTTCCCATGAGTGCTGCTCCTAGCAGATCTGTCTTTTTTATAAGCTTTCATTCAGCCTTTGGTTTTTAATCATAGTTAACATAAACATTAGTGGCTACTTATAAGAGCTGAGTGGCATTCATGAAAGCAAAGCCTGGGATCTTGACTTTAACAGGTCTTAAAAACTTCTCCAGCTTGCTGTGGGTTCTTGCAATTGATATGTCCTACTTATTTCCCTAGCAACGTCTGCCATGTCCTATCTCCTATGTCACTATGATGGGCATATAAGCCTATATATGGGGAATGGGTGCAGCGCCCACCACATACACGCATGCTGACCAACTAGGGCATGTTAAAGCCCTATAGGTGGATGTGAGCAGAACTGACATTTCCTACACACCTCGGTCCTGTGCAGAACTCCTCTATACGGATGTGAGTAGAACACATTTCTCCTCACCTTCTCAGGTATGTGGAGTCCTTGCTCACAAGGAGGATGTGGATAGAGCCTTCCAACTCATGAAAGCTGAAGCTGTTTAAAACAGCTGGAGCCCTTTAAAACAATGGTGTAGAGGGGAGTTAGGCCTGTGCAGTGGTAAGGCAAGTTCCAGCTCCCTGGCTCTGGCCAGGGAGAGTTTGGGACATCGCTCCCAATGCTTGGGTGCCTGCCCAGCCCCCTAGGACACTGGATTAGTCTTGAATGGCTTCACGGGGTTGAGTGGACCACGCCCAGCAGTGTTCCTTTAACAGGGAGCCAAAGCCTATGAGTCCTGGGAGATGAAAGTGCAGGAGGTGATTTCCAACATACCCAGGGAAAGTTTTGGAACATCACTTGAAACACAGAAATATAGGAAAATGACAAAACAAAAGGCCAAATGCAGTTTCATACCTCCAACCCATCACCAAGAAAGTCTGGGAGCCACATACATAGAAGAAAATACTAGTACTACACCTGAAATACCTGAAATGATACCAATTGAAATAAAGAAGCAAGTATAGGAAGTTATAAAGCAACTCAAGTTAGAAATAATCTCTCAGGTAAAAGAAGAAATCATAAAAATAGTGAAAGAAATAGTGAATGCATCTAAAGAAGACATAGCTAAAATTAGAGGAACAAAGCAAACAGATAGAATCCCTGAATGAACAGTATAAGAAACAAACAGAATACATGAAGCAGATTCAAAGAGATATACATGAAATCAAAAATTCTATTGTAAGTTGCCAAAACTGCCTCAATGAAAGTGAAGATAGAATTTCAGATCTTGAAGATAAGATTGCAGCTAGTGAACAGGAAAGGAAAGATCTTCTAAAAATAACAAGAAATCAGGAAATAGCAATTCAACCCTCTCAAGGAGATGCAAAGAAAAACAACATAAAATTAATAGGGATAAATGGAAAAAAAGGGACAACACAAATGATATCAAGAGGCTATTTACAGAAGTAATAGCTGAAAATTTCCCAAATACAAGAATGGAAACTGACATCCATATTAATGAAGCATATAGAACTCCAAACAGCCATAAACAAAATAAAACTATACCCAGACACAGAATAATCACCATCCCAGAAATCCAACATAGGTGCAGAATATTAAAAGCTGTTAGAGATAAAAGACAGATCACCTATAAAGGAAACCCTATCAGAATCACAGCAGACTTCTCAAAACAATGAAATCAAGAAGATCATGGAGTGACATATTTCAGATCCTAACCAAAAACAACTTCCAACCCAAACTGTTGTACCCTGCAAAACTGTCCATTAAAATGGATGGAGAAATAAGATACTTCCATGACAAAAAAGAGCAGAAGAACTTCATGATCACCAAACCTACCTTGCAAAGAATACTCAAAGACATTCTAGATACACATAGGAAAAAAACCACTAAGCAAGACAGACAAACAAAAGGGAAAGATAAAGATACAATAGCAGAAAGATAACATGTCAACAATAAACCAATATATAACAGTTATAACCATTAATGTAAATGACCACAATTCACCAATTAAAAGAATCAGATTGGCAGAATGGATCAAGAAACAACATCCAACCATATGTTGTCTACAAGAAACCCATCTAATCCAAAAGGAAATTCATAGAATGAAAGTGCAAGGATGGAAAACACTACTTCATGCAATAGGAACTTTAAAAAAAGCAGGAGTAGCTATTCTGTTTGCAGACAATGTGAACTTCAAGCCAAGAAAGGTCCAAAGAGATAAAGAAGGTCACTATATACTAGTTAGGGGAAAACTGCAAGAGGAAGAGATAGCAATCTTGAATAAATATGCACCAAATTCCAGAGCACCCAGCTATACAAAACAAGTATTAATGGAAATGAAAAATCAAATAAACAATACCACAGTTGTAACAGAACACCTTAACATGCCATTCACACAAAGGGACAGATCAACTAGACAGAAAATCAGCAAAGAAATAACAGAACTGAATCACACCTGTCAACAAATAGACTTGATAGACATATGCAGAGTGTTCCATCCAACAATATCAAAATATACATTCTTCTCAGCAGTACATGGGACATTCTCTAAAATAGACCATATACTAGCCCACAGAACATATTTAAATAAATGCAAAAGAATTGAAGTTATCCCATGCATGTTACCAGATCATAGCACCATGAAACTGGAAATTAATGATAAAAAAATGGCAAAAACCCCACAAAAATATGGAAATTATATAATACACTCCTAATCAATGGATCACAGAGGAAATTACAGAAGAAATTAAACAATATCTACAAGCAAATGAAAATACAAATACAAATTGCCAGAATCTGTGGGATGCAATAAAAGCAGTACTCAGAGGAAAATTTATTGCACTGAGTTCCCACATTAGGAAAACAGAACAAACACAAATAAACAACCTGATACTACACCTCAAATAGCTAGAAAAAGAAGAGCAAGCCAAGCCCAAAGCCAAAAGAAGGGAGGAAATTATAAAGATCAAACAGAAATTAATGCAATAGAGACTAAGAAAACAATACAAAGAATCAATGAATCAAAGAGTTGGTTCAATAAAATTGATAAGCCCCTAGCAAACCTAATTTAAAAAAGGAAAGAACAGACTCATATTCATGCAATAATGGAATGAAAAAGGTGAAATCACTATCAACTCTGTGGAAATACAGAAGATCATCAACACCTATTTTGAAAACCTCTACTCTCATAGATTTGATAACACAGAAGAAAGGGACAGATTCCTAGAAAAATATGAACCACCAAAGCTGGATCAAGAAGATGTAAAACTGCTGAATAACCCAATTTCTATTAATGAAATTGAAAATGTAATCAAGTCCCTACCAACAAAGAAGAGCCCAGGCCCAGATGGATTCACAGCGGAATTCTACAAGAAATACAAAGAAGACTTAACGCTGACACTCCTCAAACTCTTCAATGAAATCGAAAGGGAAACAATTTTCTGTAAGTCATTCCTGGAAACAAATATCACTCTAGTACCAAAACCTGAGAAAGACCCAACTAAAAAAGTGAACTAGAGGTCAATCTCCCTAATGAACATAGATGCAAAAATTCTCAACAAAATATTGGCAAACAGGATGCAGCAAATCATCAAGAAAATTATACACCATGACAAAGTGGGATTCATCCCAGGCATGCAGGGATGGTTCAACATGCATAAATCAATAAATGTAATCCACTGTATCAATAGAGCGAAAAGTAAGAATCACGTGATGATTTCTATAGATGAAGAAAAAGTTTTTGATAAGATCCAACACCAATTCATGATAAGAACCTTACAGAGAACTGGAATAGATGGTCTCTACCTCAATGTGATAAAGGCCATCTATGACAAACCAACAGCCAGTGTCATATTAAATGGCCAAAAATTGAAAGCCTTTACCTTAAAATCAGGCACAAGACAAAAATGTCCCTTATCATTGCTCCTATTCAACATAGTACTGGAAATACTAGCCAGAGCAATTCAAGAAGAGAGAAATAAAAGGAGTAAAATAGGAAAAGAGGAAGTTAAACTATCATTATTTGCTGACAACATGATACTCTACATAGAAGACCACCAAAACTCCATTGAAAGACTGCTAGATATAATAAATAAATTCAGGAATGTAGGTGGATACAAAGTCAATACTCAAAAATCAATAGCATTCCTATACACTAACAACAAAATCACTGAGAGAGAAATAAGAGGAGCCACACCCTTCACACTAGCATCCAAAAAAATGAAATACATAGGAATTAATCTAATGAAAGAAGTAAAAGAGCTATACAGGGAAAATTATAATACCCTGAAAAAAGAAATCAAAGAGGACCTCAGAAAATGGAAAGACATCCCTTGTTCATGGATAGGAAGAATAAATATTGTGCAAATGGCCATTCTCCCAAACTTGCTATACACATTCAATGCAATCTCAATGAAAATACCACTAACGTACCTCATAGATCTAGAGACATCAGTCCTAAAATTCATCTGGAAACAGAAGAGACCTAGAATAGCAAAGGTAATTCTAAGCAGCAAAGCCAAGGCAGGAGGCATCACAATCCCTGACTTGAAGTTGTACTACAAAGCTACCATAATAAAATCAACGTGGTACTGGAATAAAAACAGACCTGAAGATCAATGGAATAGACTAGAAGATACAACCACATCTACGAACACACTCAACCATTTTTTCTTTGATAAAGGGGCCAAATATGTTCACTGGAAGAACGATAGTCTCTTTAACAAACGGTGCTGGAAAAACTGGCTATCCCTATGCTGAAAGCTAAAACTAGACCCATGCCTATCATAATGTACTAAACTAAAATCTAAATGGATCAAAGATCTAAATATTAAAACAGAAACACTAAATCTGTTGGAAGACAAGGTAAGTAAAAATCTTGAAGACATAGGGGTAGGAAAAGAATTCATGAACAAGAACCAAACTGCACTGGAAATACTTCCCAGAATCAATAACTGGGATCACATCTTATTAAAGAGTTTCTGTATGTCGAAAGAAAACTCCAGCAGAGTGAAACGAAAGCCCACAAAATGGGAAAAAATCTTAGTGAACTGCCCCTCTGACAAAGGACTTCTGTTTAGAACATATAAAGAATTTTTAAAAATCAGACCCCCAAAATTCAAAGACCCAATCCAAAAATGGGCATCTGAGATGAACACACAGTTCTCAGATGAAGAAATATGAATGGCAAATAAATACATGAAAAAAATGTTCATCATCACTGGTCATTAGAGAAATGCAAATGAAAACCACACAGATTCCATCTCACTCCAGAAAGCCTGCCAGGATCAAGAAAACTACCAACAAAAAATGCTGGAGAGGCTGTGGGGAAAAAGGAACTCTTCTGCAGTGTTAGTGGGAGTGTCAACTGGTGCAACCACTGTGCAGGTCAGTCTGGAGATTCCTCAAAAAGCTGGGATTGGAAGTCCCATTTGACCCATTTATTCCACTCGTAGGCGTATTCCCAGAAGAACTGAAATCATCATACCACAGTGATATATGTGCACCCATGTTTACAGGGGCACAATTTGTAATAGCCAGATCGTAGAAACAACCTAAGTGCCCATCAACTGAGGAATGGATAAAAAAAATTGTGATTCATTTATACAATGGAGTACTACTCAGCTATAAAGTATGATCACATTGAGACATTTATAAATAAATGGATGCAACTTGAGACCATACTCATAAGCAAAATAAATCAAACTCACATGTATAGATACCATATAGTCTCCCTAGTGTAAGAAAAGGTAAGAGTACAAAAGATTCTATGGCAATCATGGTTCCCCATTATATTGCTTTGAAGACTTGTAATGTGTTCATTCATTGGTTGGAATGATTTTATTCTGTTCTGTTGCACCTTCTTATGTGTGATGGTATGAACAGCTACTTTGAAGAAAACAAGGCATTATGGCAGCCATTCCTGATTTAATGTCAACTGGCTTTAAAATCCTACCATGCTTTTGTTCTTCTATTACCATTGGTTCTATCATGTTTTGTCTTACTGGATTTTAACATGTGTAATAATATTAACAAATTTTTATGGAAAATGAGATATTATAGTATCCAGTGTTCATTTTGTTATTTGGTTCAGAATGCCTTGTAATAGGTTCATTCTCTTGAATGCATTTATTCCATTTTGTTATGTTTGATATTATTGTTTATGAAGCTAGGCTCAACTATTTCAAAGAAAAAGATATTATGGTAGCTAGTGTTTATATCCAATTGTCTTGTGAACTGCTGTGTTGCTTGTAATTTTTTGTTCTGCTCTGCGTTGTTCTGTCCTCTTTTGTTTTAGTCTCTGTAAAAAAAATTTTAAAAAGAAACTATAAAAAATAAATAAACAATGGTGTAAGAAGTGCACACTTTGTCTTGAGCACCTCTGGTATACAGAGCTTCTGCAATGTGGACACCTTGTTTGACCAGGAATTAAGTACGAGTAAGTCAGAAGCCCCCACATCTCCAGGGTATAGATCATCTCATGCCTGTGAGGCACCCTGTACCCTGTGAATGTGAGTGGAGCCCCACCATGTCCTAACCATGTCGGGGATATATATGAGGCCTCTACAGTGTGGATAAAGGCAGATCCCACCACAGCTGCACATCTCAGGCATCTTCCATACTGTGCATGGGAGCTGCTGCTCTCTTATATATACAACTCATTGGTGGGTAGAGATCTCTAGAACATGGATTTGACCAGGGAATCCTACTGTTCTGACCATCTCCTGACGGCAGAGCACCCCACTTCCTATCCACATCTGAGGTGTATGTGGAGCCTTCTACAATACAGAACAGCTGAGTGTGGTGGTGCATAATGGTAATTCCAACACTGGAGAGGCTGAGTTAGGAAGATCACCTTGTATCCAAGGCCAGCCTGAGCTACACAATGAGTTCAAGGGCAACATGAACAACATAGGGAGATGTTGTTCCAAACAAAAATTCAAGGAAAGCACAGAAACTCCCCCTGAAAAAAAGGTTGACCCAGTCAGATGTGTGGAATTCTCTAAAATAGTAATCAAAGAATTTGCCACACATGATTCCATGCATATATGCAAAAATCTATAACATGACTATGGGCAGATAAACCACATACACCATGGCTGAGTAGTTCAGGCAAGTGTAGGGCCTTCTACAACATGACTGAGCAGAGGACCTCAATTTTCATTAGCTCAGGCATGTAGAGACTTCCAAAGTGGAGGTGACAAGAACCCCTGTAACTTGACCTTCTCAGCCATATGGAACTTGGTATAAAGACAATGTGACTGCAGCTCCGCATCCAAGAAGGCTCAATACTGTACGGAAACATTTGCATCTGTAATGTGAGCAGAGCCACCCATGTCCAGACTACCACAGGCCAGTGGGAAACCTCAACCAGCAGAATGTGAGCAGAGCCTTTTTGGGGCCTGGCCAGCACAGGCACATGTGGACCCCAGGACAAGGTGGATGTGAGCAGCCCAGCTATCTGCTGACTACCTCAAGGGTTTCAAAAACTGTCACAGTGAGGGGGTGACCCGAGCTGTCTCTCTTTGCAACCGCTTAACTCATGGTAGAGAACTCGCTGTATGCCAGGAATGACAGCATTGCATCACCCCTTGAATCAAATCTGCTAGGTGGATTCCTCAGCTGTGTAGAGGATGGCAGAGCACCCCACTTCCTACCCACATTCTGCATGTGTGCAGCCCTGTGCACAGAAGCTGTGAGTCAAGACTCCAGGTCCCCACCACATCACTTGTGTGTGGGTCTCTGAAAAGAAAACATGGAAGCACAGCCATCCCCTCTGTTCTCCTCCTCTCTTGAGTGTGGATCTCTATAAAATATGTACATAAATAGGACCCCAACCTAATGGCCTGGGGACCTCAGGACTGTGTTGAAATTTGTAACCTGTGACTGTAAACATATGTCCCCATGTCCCTGTCTTAACCACCAAGGCTGTACATGGAGCTCTGTACAACTTGACTGTAATCTTAGCCCCTCCCAGAAACAACAATGTCCTGACTTCCTCTCGTGTATGTGGAGCCCTCCGCAGTGTGACTGTGATCAGAGCCCTGCCCTTGTCTTAGGCCCCATGGATGTGAATGTGAGCAGAGCCTCTCGCTGTAATGACAAAGTCAGCCATGTGTGGGGCCCTGCAGCATGTAACTGTGAGCAGAGCCTCCCCCGTGTCCTGACAACTTCAGACACTGGTAGAGCCATGGACACTGTGAATGTGGACACAGAACTTGCATTTGTTGATTGACCCTCTCAGGTAGATGCAAACCTTCTATGACATGGAGGGGAGCAGAGCTGTGTCAAGAGTGGTGCTGGTGCATGTGGGGCCCTTTTCAACAGACAATATAATGGACACAGCAGCCCATTCCATCAGTGCCTTAGGCCTGGGTGGAACCATCTACTCTGCAAAGGGCACTGTGTACCCACACTCACGCCGACCACATCAGGCCTGTGTGGAGCCCTGTGCAGCACTCTCTGTGGGCAGTGTCCTGCCCTGTCCTGTCCACACAAACTCAGGCAGGGGTGAAGGCCAAAAAGGTGGTGATCACCACTCCAACTATATCACCTGAAACAAGGGAGATGTGAACACAGTTGCCTTGTGCAAACTTCTGCTGTGATTGTGAGCCCTCTCCAAGGTCAGTGCAAGCACAGGCCTCAGAACTCATATCTCTCAGGGAGCTACAGACACCTCAAACATATGGTGAGAGAAATGTCCAAACACATTCTGACAACCTGAAGGCTTTGGGAGCTCTCAAGAGACTTTGAGAACAGTCTATCCACTGTCCCAACTACACTGTGCCTCTGTGTTGAGCCATCTTTCTCCTACATGGGGTCAGAGCAGCCCATATTCTCAACACATCAGTCTCCAGACAAGTATCTCCAATGTGGAAGACACAGAGGCCTCAACATACAATGTGGCCAGATGTCAGAAAAACACAGGGAGACTGTGAAATGCACATGTGAACAGGGATATGCCCCACATGTTCTGACAGACTCAGGCATTTGTGAATGAGCAACTTGGATGTGAAGAGCAGCTCTCTATGTCTTCATAATCAGGCATGTGTGGTCCCTGCAAAACAGGAAAGCACAATCAAGGTAACTCATGTCTCAGTCACTTATGGAGCCCTGTCCCCTATGAACAAGACAGGAGCCACACCTAATTCTGACCCTCTCACAAGTGTGGAAGCCCCTTGCAGTGTGGTTGTGACCTGGAAAATGTGCCTGTGGTGATGATCACAACCTTGTGCAGAGGCCTCCAAAAGAGGATGTGAACAGAACCTCCAGTATCCTGAATCTCCAGGCATGTGTAGAACTGTCTGAAAGGTGTGTTCAGAATGGCTAAGATACCACAGCGCGCACACACACACACACACACACACACATCACCAACACAAGCAGTTGAGCATTCCTATGTAAACTGAAAGATGACCCTTGCACTCCTGTGTCCAGACAAACTCAGGCAATGCAGCAAGATGTGAGCAGAGCCTGCATATCCTGCAAACCATCATGGTCTGCAGAATCGTCTACGACATGGATGTGAGTAGAACACTTTTCT
>PVLA01018696.1:0-13925 GCA_004027455.1 Hydrochoerus hydrochaeris
CTCAAATCTAGTACAGGTAGAATGATTGGAACAGAATATAATACATCTAAGCAGAGTAGTGTGAGTAATGTGGGTTTTAAATCCTGGTGCACTATTAACAATATAGTGTATCAAGGCCATCTATGTTAGAGATTCTAGCCATTCTTCTCTGCCTCATTTCTGCTATTCTATATTCTGCCTTTGTCTAGTTTTCTCCTTCATTCTACTGCCTGCTCCACTCATTGAGGCCTTTCTGCCACTGCTCCTAAAATTTGGTATTTTTTTTTCCTCTCTCTCTTAGAATGTCCTTCAGTATTCTCTGTAGGTTTGGTTTGGTGGTTACAAATTCCCCCAGTTCCTCTTTGTCATGGAAGCATCTTGTTTCTCCATTAATTTCTAGTGACAGCTTTGCAGGGTACATCAGTCTGGGCTGGAGGTTATTTTCTTTCAGGACTTGGAATACTTTGTTCCAAGCTCTTCTTGATCTGATGGTCTGTGTTGAGAAGTCAGCCATGATCCTGATGGGCTTACCTTTATAGATAATCTGTTTCTTTTCTCTGATGGTTTTTAATATTCTGTTTTTATATTGAATTTCTGGTATCTTGATCATTATGTGTCTGGGTGTAGCTCTGTTTTGGTTGTAGGTGGCTGGAGTTCTGTATGTCTCACATAACCAAATGTCATTTTCTTTTCCCATGCTTGGGAAGTTTTCCTTAATTATTTCCATGAATAGCCTTTGTAATTCACCTGTATGTATTCCTGCTTCTTCATTCACATTTCTTATTGTTAAATTGTAGACTTTCTTGTCATCTTCTAGCCTTTTTATTGTTACAGCCTATTTCCTTGTTATTTTTAAGAGATCTTTCCCTTCATGATCACACATTGAAAACTTGTCTTCAAGTTTTGAGAGTCTATCTTTGGTTTATTTTAAGGAGTTTCACCAGCTTTCAATGGAATTTTTAATTTCCTGGTGGTTTCTTTGAATCTGCCTCATGTATTCTATATTTTCTTTGTTGAATGTTTCTCTCTTTTTTTGTGTTCCTCCATTCTTCCATCTGTATCTTCCTAAGAGATGTTTCCTGAGAGAATTTCTTTTATTACTCTACTCATATCTTGCTTTACCTGATTTAATATTTCAGTTTTGACCTTGTCTACAAGGTCCTGAAGATATCTCTTAATGTCCATTGAAGCCATGTCTCATGTTGCATGTTAGCCACCCTCAGTCTCCCTTGTTTTTCTCTCTCCTGCATCAGCGCTCTCAGGGTTCTGGGAGCCTCCTCTTGCCTCTCTCTCCTGTCATGGTCCTGGCTTCCTCTTCACAGGTGTACACTGCAGGTCCCAGCCCCCTTTCCTGTTGGCCATAGTTCCTACAAAGCACTCTGGCAAGGGACCTCCACCTTCTCCTGCCTGCTCCTCCCCACTGGGGGGGCCAAACTTCAGGGGCCTTCACCACAATAGTGCATGCTAGGCACAGGGAATTGATTTGGGATGGTTCATTGGGTCCCGGCCAGGGGCACAGCACAGTCCAAACAAATCCCATGATTCTGCTCTGAGGAGGGAGCAACCAACCAAAGTCACTGTCACTTCCAGTTCAGACTCCTCCTGCCCAATTCCAACATGTCACCCATTTGGTTTCATCCTTCCCTTGGGAGGGTCTCATTCCCAGCACTGATGGTGGATTAATGAAGGTCCCTTTGCTGGTTTTGCTCTCTCTTTTGCTCACTAACCCCCAAACTTCAGTGCTGCTCTGGCTCCTGTGAATCATGGCGGGAATGAGTTTGGGTGGCTCTGGAAACTGGAGTGGATTCAAGATGGTGCACACTCATGCCAGTGCAAACTTGGTAGGTCACAGCAAAAACACTGTGTTCCATAATTTTTAGCTGTTTCAGTTGTAGTCCTGAAGTGTTTGATGAGCTTTTTTATGTTTTAATTTCTTCTTGTTTCAAGAGGATCCATCTCCCTCTGTCTGGATCTCTCCAGGATGTTTTATTCTGGCATATGAGTTGTTTCTCCTGGGAGGCTTTGTATTTTGTTGCTCACTAATCAGCCATCTTGACTTCTCTCCTCTCTGAACACTTATTGATTTCAGGGTTTGCCTTGAAAAGTCAGTCATGATTTTAATATGCTTTCCTTTATAGGTGTTCTGTTCATTTTTTTCTAGTAGCATTTAATACTCTATTTTTGTGCTTAATTTTTTGGGATCTTCATTATTATCTATCTGAGTGTAGATTTATTTTGGTTGTGGCTGTTTGGCTCTCTATATGCCCACTAGTCACTTTCTGTTCCATGCTTGGGAAATCTTCTGCTCTTCTGTAGTTTTTTTTTTTCAAATGTCATTTGTGTTGGATAATGCTATTTTGTTGATATGTATTCCTTTTATATTATTTTTCTTTGCATCATCTTGGAGATATTATATTGTTATTTCATGGTTTCTTTGTATTTTGAAGTGATTTTTCTTTTTATTATCCATAGTACTGTCTTCAAAGTCTGAGAGTCTACAGTTTCATTTTAGTGGTTTTTCCAGCTGTCAGTGGAATTTTTAATGCATTCTATTTTTTTTCCTATATCATTCATAAAAATTTCATTCATTCATAATTTTTCTATGCCCCTATGTTTTTCTGTTTGTATGGCTTCTCTAGCTATGCAAAGAAATCCCCTTAATGGATGTCAGATCTCTTTCCACCTGACAAATTATTTCTTATCTGATTTCATCTATGGCCTCATGGATATGTTTCTTTACTTCACTTGGTCTATTTCAGAAATTTCAGGTGTGCTTCCTTCAGTTTATTCTATGTCAATGATTCCTGTATTTGTTCTGGTTGGACTGGAGGTCTGTGATTGTGTTTTGTTTTCTCAACTTGTCATTTTATTGTTCTATTCTCTGTGTCTTTGTCTCTAAGCCAAATGTTGGTTCACCTATCTTATTACCTGTTGGATCATATTTCAGTCTTGCCTGTGTATCATGTGCACCTCAGTCATGATTCTATTGTGTGGCTGGCATGACCTCAAATGCCAGTCATGTGATGTAGGGCAAACACTTGGAATTCTTCTACAGGGCTGAATGGGGAGTCCTGTATTATTCTAGTGCTGACTACCTTATGGGTACTGATGTAAGCATTGGCTCCTATTGTTACAGATGCCTCAAGTTCATGAGTCACAGTTGTCTATCATGTCTGCCCCATTTGTTGCCCTATGGGTCACTGAGTCACTGCAGATCCAACAGGTCTGTCTGGGTCTCCTGGATGGGTTGTGAGTGCAGCTCCAGGCCTGACATGGTCTTCAGGATGGAGGGAAAGCTCAGTCATGTGGTAACAGGCCCAACATGGTATCAGGGATGGGGGTGGGTTCTACTGTTTATTTTATATGCATAAAATACAAATGTCTTATAACTCTGTAATATTTTCTGAATGTAGTCCCTGTGTGTAGCCAGAAAAAGAAGTGTGAGTTTTACTTTTCCTTACAAAGTTGTATGTGTCTGGGGGTACAAATAAATCCTTGTATTCCAAAAGTTTCATATTGCATGCTAGTAGAATTTACACTCTTTAATGAATGTTTATATTAGAACACACACATTCTCTCTCTCTCTCACTCTCTTGTAGTTTTTGAGAAATGATTCGACAATTTTATTTTTTCTGAGTTCATTCATAGCACCACAGTACTAAATATGATTAAGAAATTTATTAAATTATGAGACATATATATTTAAGACCTGATTCATGATCTCTCTTTTTTTGAGACAGGGTCTCACTATATAGTTCAGGCTGTTCCTTACTCCCTATGTAGCCCAGGATGGCTTCAAACTTGTAGCAATATTTTATGGATTAAAAACTGGTGGTCAACTTAACACTAGCTGACTTAAATCAGTATGGTGCTGAATGTAGATGGCCCACCTGAGGAAAGTTGCCAGCATAAATAGAGATATGGAGAGGCAGAGTGAGGTGTTGTGGGTCCTCCTAAGTGCTGTTGTTTCAAGCTATTTGTTCTCCTGGGGAGCTCATCATGGCTAGCGTGTCTGATGTGAATTCAGCCATTATCATTGGAGGAACTCCGGACTTTGTCAGTGAGAGTGGCTGTGGTTCACTTTGGGGGAGCTTTGGTCCTTACATTGAGCATCACTTCCTGGCTCCAGAGGGAAATATGTGTGCTGTTTAATCTCCCAGAGAAGCTTGTCACATTGTCTTTCTGGCATTTACAAGGCTGTTGTCATTGTTGGACATGCTCAGGACCTTCTTGTCACTGAGGATGGCTGCGATATTTTTTAGGACAGCTCTAGTCCTTATTTTGAGCATGACTTCTCCATTCCAGTGTAGAACACTCAACCTACTGGCCTAGCTCATTTATCTCACTGTCATAGACTTTCTAGCTTCCACCAATGACCTTGGGCCTTTCCAGTGCAGATCCATAAAACAGACTGGCATGAGTCCTTCTTTTGGGTTCTTGACCTCCAGTTGGACTTGTGGGAGGCATTGTCATTGGCCCTAGGTCTTCATCTAGACTCATGCAGGACATTTTTGTGGGATCCAGATGTTTGGATGAGTATTTTGGGTCTTTAGTGTTGTGGACAGATTTCCTGCATTTCTTTTTCTGTTTAACTCTGGATGACCATCATAAAATAATTTTATAAATTCTGTGTCCTGATCATAATTGTTCTGCTCACAAACCCTGACTACAACACAGTCCTCCTCCTACTTCAGCCTTTTGAGTACTGGGATTACAGGCATAAGCCATCATGTCCATCTTCTACTTTTTAAATATATTAAAAGCAATAGATATATCATCATGTTATGTGATATTGTATTTGGTGTATTCATCATTGAAATGTGGGTGCATATTCTTTTTAAAGTAACATCACTTTTATATATTCACTGGTTTATTTCAGAGTACATGAGTAATAAAAATGTTTTTAAATACTATACTATTTAATTAAATTTTTGCACCTCATGTACATTGTAAGAGTTTCTTGATTTCTTTAAAAATTTATCTTCCTCTTACATAAATAGGTTGATAATTGTCTTCATGAGTATTTTTAGAATGTATGATGGTTGAAACACATTCATCTTTAAGGTCAAAGTAGAAAGACCATATATGTGCCAACATATTTAAAAGTGTTATGCTTTTCCAATTCTAACTTTATTTTTAAAAGTCACAATTTTATTTTGCTTATTCCACTGGATCCAGTATACCACATTATGGACTTTAAAGATACAGAGAAATAATGGGTTGGTGTGGTCTCAAAGAAGATGAGAAGATACTGAAATTATTTCCTTATATATTCCTGAATCAAATAAATGCTTAGTTTATCAAGGATGGGTAGTATTTTAATACAGGTTTGGTTCAACTATATAAAAGAAAATTGAATTACTTTAAAATATATTTCAAAAAGCAGTATGCACTGTCATGCTCCTATAGCCCCTATCTGAAAGGCTAAGGGAGGAGGAGCTCTTCAACCAAGGAGTTAGTTGCCAACTTTGACAACATAATGACTGTTTCTGTATTCAAAAGGAAAAATTATGTAGTGAGATAGCCATTGTTTAGCACTGAAATGTTACATGATACATGAAAAAGTCTTATTTCATTCCAAAAAATTACTCATAGAATATCACATGCAATGCCTAGGTTAACAAGTATAAAATCCTTTCATCTAAAACTATCAATACATAATTTATTTAACCCAATTGCAATGTTTGATACACTGTGTCAACTTGAGAAGTTTGGAAATTTAATGAGGCAAGGATCATCACTTTCTAAACATCCTTAGCTTTTGCAAGAGGAAAGCATGGAGATGGTGTGAGTGCTATGCCCACTGTAGAGAGTGGTAGCCTGCTTACAATTCAAGGGAGGAAAAGAGGCTTGCTCTCTTCACCCCTCATTGCTCTTGTTTTTGCTATTTTCTGCCACCATGAACTATTGCTCCTCTGCCATACCATTCTGCATTGGAGCAAGCTGATTATGGACTGAAAACTCTACAAACTGTGAGCAAAATAAACTTTCCTTTCTTCACTTTGGATGTTGTTTATCTTATCCCAGCCATGAGAGAAATATAACCAAGACACCAATGGATTCAATATATTATTCTATCATATAGTTATCATAAAATCATTGAGATCTTGTACATTTTTTTTGTTTTAAATTTCTTTGGAAATTCTTTGAAAGTTTGGAGCTTTTATCACAACTTTATTTTGAGGAGCTATTTTGCAAAGATAAATTAAAACATGAGGTCACTGTATTTTATTTTGGAAAATATTCTTTTTGATCTTTGTATGCTTTAGTTTGTAAGGATTTAGGTTTCCAAAAATTAATAGGTTCACTCCCATCTTTAACATGACACCTATTATAAGCCAATGTTGATACCTATATGATAGGAAATTCTAAATCCACAATGAGTTTCATTTTTGTACTATTATTAATTTGATTTGCAAATGAAATGTATAGAACAAAAATTATTCAGAATAGGCTTTCTGTCCTAAAAATTAATTGTGTTAAGGACTGAAGATGATGTTTTTGTGTTCTTTCTCTTCAAATTTTTGTTTAATGGGAAACATATAAGTCATTTTCAGCTTTGATCTTCTGTTTTATGGTGAGGGAAATAAAGAACTTTACCACACTGATTGATGCTCACACAAAAACCAAAATACTGGAAGTACTCGGGTTTGTAGGAGTAGAAATGTATTATGACAACATATTAAAGCATGGAATGAATATACTTCAAAAAATGAAGGTGTAGGAAAATAGGGCAAATTATATAACTCAAAAATGCATTTTATATCTATACTTATCTTGATTTACTAATTTAAGTTTTCTGGCTGTAGTGTAATTATTTGTACCCTAAGCAATAGAGAGCACAAGTGACTGTGAGTTTCAATGCATGTCAGTTGAATGCAGACAGCACAGCTATTCAGGGAATATTTTGTGCATGTTTCTCTTGATAATGAGCCTGTTGGGTAATTTATCCCAATCTTCTACTTCGAAAGGCACCATCCTGATGTTCTTTTTTATTTAAAGAGAAAAAAAGTTAAAAATATTGCAGAATTTCAAGAAAAGAAGATAAACAGTAAGAAATTACTAGTTGATAAATTACATTTGTTCTTTTAAAAATAGTTATTCAAGTTACAGAATTAAAGCACACAAAGTGGACACTAAAGCAGTGAGAGTGCAAACAGATCTGTTCAACAATCCACAAGAACCTAGAAATATGGTCGTCAATCCCGTACACCTAAACATACATGCAGCTATATCTTTCATAGCACTTCCTATTTCCTCTTTTTTTACAATAGCTATTATACATTTTTAAAATTTTCTTTAAAGAGAAGGAAAAAAGCAAAACAGAAAAAAGGGTAGCAACAATACAGAATTCTAAAAGCAAGAAGGAAAAGGAGAATGAGAAAAAGCCCCACTAAGAAATTAGTAATTTATAAATTATGTACAGTCATCCTGGATGTAGTTTTTCAAGTTACAAAATTAAAGGGTAAATAGTCAATAGTAAATAGTCAAACAGTCAGACTACAAACAGTTCTGCTCAAAGATCCAACAAAGATTCAGCAATATGGTCAATCTATTTTACACACTCAAACATGCATGCAGTTATATCCCTTAGAGCACTTTCTTTTCCTCTCTTTTTTACAATAGCAGTTACACATTTTGGTTTTATTACACTTGTAGTTCTTATTTACTTTTCACACTAGAGACACAATATGATATTTATAAATATGATTCTTGTTTATTTCACGAGGATAGTCTCAATTTGTCTCCATTTGCCTATGAAGGCCTCAAGATCATCCTTTTTTATAGCTGAGTAATATTCCATTGTATAAAAATGCCACATCTTTTTCATCCACTCTGCAGTTGATGGGCATCTTGGTTGTTTCCAGGATTTAGCTATCACAAATTGTGCATCTATGAACATGGGTGCACATATATCACTGTGATATGAACTTTTCAGTTCTTTGGGGAAAATACCCAAGAGGGGGATAGCTGGATTGAATGGAACTTCCAATCCTAGACTTCTGAGAATTCTCCATATGGATTTCCATAATGGCTGCACCAGTCTACATTCTCACGAACAGTGGAGCAGTATTCCTTTTTTCCTGCAGCCTTGCCAACATTTGTTATCAGTTGATTTCTTGATGGCAGCTGTTCTTTCCGGAGTAAGGTGAAATCTCAATGCTGTTTTACTTTGCATTTCTCGAAGGACCAGTCAGTGATGGTGAACATTTCTTCATGTATTTATTTGCCATTTGTATAACTTTCTCTGAGAACTGTGTGTTCATTTCAGATGCCCATTTTTGGAGAGGGTCTTTGAATTTGGGGGGCTTGATGTTTTTCAATTCTTTATATATTCTGGACACAAGTCCTTTGTCTGAGGGGTTGCTGGTTAAAATTCTTTCCCACTCTGTTGGTTTTCTTTTCATTCTGTTGGTGATTTCCTTTGAAGTGCAGAAACTTTTCAATAATGTGAGATCCCATTTGTTGATTCTTTGAAGTGATTCCCTATAGTTCTCTTTTTTGGTTGGATCTTTCTCTGGTTTTGGTATCAGAGTAATACTTGCCTCCAGGAATGATTTACGGAGGATTGCTTTTTTCTCAATTTCATTGAAGAGTTTAAGGAGTACTGGCATCAAATCTTCTCTAAATTTCTTGTAGAATTCAGCTGTGAATCCATCAGGACCTGGGCTTTTCTTTGTTGGTAAGTTTTTAATTACATTTTCAATTTCAATAGCTGATATGGGATTGTTCAAAATTGCTATATCTTCTTGGTTGAACTTTGGTAGTTCATATGTTTTTAGAAATCTGTCCATTTCCTCTGTGTTTTCCACTCTATGTGAGTAGAGATTTTCAAAGTAGGTATTCATGATCTTTTCAATTTCCATGGGATCTGTAGTAATTTCTCCTTTTTCAGTTCTTATTGCATGAATTTGGTTTTTTTCTTTCTTTCTCTTGATAAGGTTAGCTAGGGGTTTGTCAATTTTGTTTCTTCTCTCAAAAAACCAGCTTTTCAATTCATTAATTCTTTTATTGTTTTCTTAGTTTCAAATGCATTGATTTCTGCTCTAATCTTTACAATTTCCTCTCTTCTATCAGCTTTGGGTTTAGCTTGCTCTTCTTTTTCTAGATGCTTGAGATGGAGCATTAAGTTGTTTATTTGTGCTCATTCTGTTTTCTTGATTTGACAGTTTATTGCTATATATTTCCCTCTTAAGACTGCTTTCATTGCATCCCACATATTACAGTATGTTGTTTCTATATTTTCATTGAATTGTAGGTATTGTTTTATTTCTTCTTTAATTTCATCTGTAGCACACTCGTTGTTCAAAAGGCTGTTTTTTAATTTCCATGTATTTATGTAGGTTTTAACAATTTCTTTTGCCATTAATTTCCAATTTCAGTGCACTATGGTCACATGTTATGCATGGTATGATTTCAATACCTTTGTGTTTATTTAAGAATGTTTTATGGGATCACATATGGTCTATTTTGGAGAATGTCTCATGTGCAGCTGAGAAGAATGTGTATTCTGGTGTGGTTGGGTGGAACACTTTGCAAACATCTACTAAGTCCAATTGCTCACAAGTATGATTCAATTTTAGTATTTCTTTGCTGACTTTTTGTCTAGTTGATCTACCTCTTTGTGATAATGGGCTGTTAAGATCTCCTGTTATAATTGTATTCTTCTGTATTTGGTTTTTCATGTCCATTAGTATCTGTCTTATACAGTTGGGTGCTCCTGTATTTGGCACATATATATTTATAATTGTTAGTTCTTCCTCTTGAATTTTACCACTAACATGTATGTAGTGACCTTCTCTATCTCTTTTAATCATTTTTGGTTTGAAGTTCATACATGTTGTCTGCAAATAGAATAGCTACCCCTCCTTTTTTCTTGGTTCCTGTTGCATGGAATACTATTTTCCATCCTTTAACTTGTGATCTATGAGTTTCCTTTTGGGTCAGATGTGTTTCTTGCATACAGCATATTGTGGGGTCCTGTTTCTTGATCCATTCTGTCAATCTATTTCTTTTGATAGGTGAATTGAGGCCATTTATATTTATGGATTTCACTAATACATACTGGCTTGACTTTGCCATGTTATGTTTCAGTTGTTTCTCTCTACCCTTCCTCTTATTTAATTGCTTATCCTACTGGTGGTTTCTTTCTGTTGTTGTTTTGGGGATTGTGGTCATTTTTTATCTCTGTCTAGTATGTCTTTCAGTACTCACTCTAGGGTTGGTTTGGTGGACATGAATTTCTTCAGTTGTTTTTTGTCATGGAAGTATCTTGTTTCTCCATTAAATTTGAATGAAAATTTTGCTGGGTACATCCGTCTGGGTCGAAGGTTGTTTTCTTTCAGGGCTTGAAATACCTCACTCCAAGCTGTTCTTGACTTGAGGGTTTGTGATGAAAAGTCTGCCATGATTCTAATGGGCTTTCCTTGTTAGGGGAGTTGTGTCTTTTCTCTGGCAGCTTTTAATATTCTGTTTTTATGCTGTATGTCTGAGATCTTAATTATTATGTGTCTGGGTGTGGATTTATGTTGATTGTGAGTGTTTGATATACTATATGCCTCACTTATTTGCATATCAGATTCTTTCCCCATGTTTGGGAAATTTTCTGCTATTACTTCGGTAAGTACTTTACATATGTCATTTGCCTGGACTCCTGTATCTTCACTAATGCCCATTATTCTTATATTGTTGCTCTTGGCATCATCATGAAGCTTCTGGATTGTCATTTCATGCTACTTTGTTATTTTTAAAAGTTCTATCCTTTCCTGATCACTAAATGTGATCCTGTCCTCAAGGTCTGAAATCCTATCCTCAGCTTCCTTTAGAAGGTTTTGCACAGTTTCAGTAGTGTTTTTTGTTTCTTGCATGTTTCTTTGAGTTTGTTTCATGAATTCTGCTTGTTTGCTGTATTGTTCATTCAAAGTTTCAATCAGTTTCCCATGCTCATGTACTTTTTTCTCTAGTTCTTCTTTAGCTGCATTCAACAACTCCTTTACTAAAGTTGTTATTTCTATCTTTACATGGGAGAGTACTTCTTATTTGATTTCCTCTATAGCCTGATGCAGTTTTTTTTTTATTTCACTCACTATCTTTTCAGAGATTCCTGGTGTGTTACTTTTGGGGCCCTCTATTTCAATGTCTGCTATACTTGCTTCTGGTGAACTATATGTTTGAGACTACATTTTGCTTTTTTGTTTTGTCATTTTCACTCTGCCTGGTGTTTTCTATGTGTAGGAGGGGATCACACACACTCTTTTCAGACACAGCAGTCTTACAGTTATTTGGATGGGGTTTTACTACTGTTCTTATTTATTCCCTGTACACCTCTATTTTAGGGGTATACTCACCACACTGATACAGTCAATCCACTGTAGTCCAAAGTTTGCCACCTGGGAGCAAAGTTCCAAATTTTCTCACACTAACTGGAGCCCACTGAGATTTTCTGATGTTCCATGTGGGAGGGTGGGTCCAGCTGAAGCAGTCCAGGGCAGTTTTCAGTCTTGGGCCAGCCTCCTCAATGTTCCCGGTGGCAGGGTGTTCCCACGGGGGAGGTTCTGGGCAGCCTACCCCTGAGGCGGACTTGTGCTAAGTTCCCGGTGGCAGGGCGGGCCCTCAGTGGAGGTTCCAGGTAGCCTATCTCTGAGGCAGGCTTGCGCTGAGTTCCTGGTGGCAGGACAGGCCCCCTGATGTTCTTTGTGTGAACTTTGGATTTTTCAAAATATTTTAGCCGAAACTTAATGTTAAGTCTGCTAGTGCAATATATTAGCAATACTGCTAATTTTATCTGTGCCAATGGCTTACTAACAAAGGCTGAAGAGCAAATTTTTCAAGGAGAAGGGGTCCTCTGGGATGTCACTATCAGTGGAATGAATAAAATCGTGATGGCCCCAGATGGGGAAAATGATACTCATTTCTGACTTACTTTTTCCCTAAAAAAAATTAAAAGTAAATTCAACTTAATTTCTGACTTACTTTTCCCCTGAACACCAAATCTCAGATGTAGAGGTCAGAGGCCAATGCAGTCAACTTCTCCAGGGAAATGGAGGAGGCGTTGATGACAGAAGCTATGGAAATCAGAGTATCTGCTTGAGTTAGAAACACTGGTACACAGAATCACACTCATAATGTACTTAATTGATTGTCACCACAAATTTCCTTTTCACTAAACCTGGAGATTAATATACAAATATAATTTCCAACCTTTGTTTTTCACTCTAATGCCATACCTTAGATGCAGAACCCAGGAGGAAAATGGTGGCAAATTATTCCTAGGTTCTCAATGAGGTTTTAATCAAATTGTTTATGGGCAAAATAACATACATACACACATAGATTCACACATGATACAATGTCACATTGGCTGACATGGAAGGTTCCTCTTCACTCAGACAAGTCTTTGCAGATATTTGCTAAGATACTCATGAAGGTCACAGTGTTTGCTTTTATGCACCATTCTCTCAGTGTATATATGTGAAAAATCAAACCTGCCTATGAAAAGGACACCTGTGTACACAAGGATGAGATGTGAATGGGAGAATTTTCTCCCTTTTTATTAATTTATTCTACACTGGTGTCTTTGAACTAATGCCTCTGAAGGGCTCCATTATGGTGTCATGTCTTTTTATTGTATTTGTTTATTTATTTTTTGTTATCAGGGAAGATAATGCCTAAGCATCTCTGGGTGATCCAATCCACATTTACTCTACTGCACTGTCCTTCTCTCTTGTAGAAGTAAAGTGCTGTGCATAAACTATTTTGAATTTCCCTGTAATCTTTATCAGGATTTAAAAGTGGGGAGATAAATTCTTTTTTTGAAAAATTTTATTTAAAGAGGAAAAAAGCAAAACAGAAAAAGGGGTAGAAACAATATAGAATTTCAGAAAAAAATAAACAGTAAGAAATCACTAATTGATAAATTACATATTGTCTTCTTAGACATAGTTGTTCAAGTTACAGAATTAAAGCATATAGAGTGGACATTCAAACAGTGAGTCTGCAAAGAAGTTCAATGATTCAATAACAGCTTAGCAACATGGTTATCAATCCTACACACTTAAATGTAAATGCAGTTATATTCTTTAGAGCATGTTCTGTTCCTCCTTTTACTTTAAAATTTTTTTTTATTTAAAGAGAAACAAAAGCATGTAAAGGGTAGAGATAATACAGAATTTCAAAAAAGATAATAAGAAATCACTAGTTGATAAATTACATATTGTCCTCTTAGAAATAGTTGTTCAAGTTACAAAATTAAAGCATACAAAGTAGATATTCAAACAGTGAGAGTGTAAACAGCAATGCATGCATGAATCTCTACATGTATTTCTATCCTTTCTGTATTAGAGGGAAAAACAAAACATAGCAAGACAAAACAAAACAAATTCCTATAAAAACATGAAAACAAAAAGTCTTATAAAACCACAGTACAAGGTGATCTACAATGATTACTGTGTTGTTTCTTATTATCTTCAATAGAATTGTCTATATCATCAGGCATAATTGAATATAGCAGTATAATTGAATATAGCAATACATAACAATATTAGTAAAATAAAACATTGTAGACAGTTTAAAACTTCAAAGGCAGGTAATAATCAAACCATAGTGGATATTCTAGTGGACCATGTCATCTTAAGTACAGTTGCCTATACTCTCAGACTTGATACCATCAATCATAACAGCTTTGAATAAAATCTATCAATACAAAACAGCAATCTAACAAACTGGATTTGATTATGATCAGTCATGGTAAAACAGTGTAGGTTTTACAGAGCTTTAGATTAAGTTAATAGGAAATTAAGGATGATTACCATACTATATCCTGTTATTTTCAGGATTACTGTCTATGCTCTCAAATCTAGTACAGGTAGAATGATTGGAACAGAATATAATACATCTAAGCAGAGTAGTGTGAGTAATGTGGGTTTTAAATCCTGGTGCACTATTAA
>PVLA01018697.1:0-13917 GCA_004027455.1 Hydrochoerus hydrochaeris
ATAGTAAACATTCAAACAGTGAGACTACAAACAGTTCTGCTCAAAGATCCAACAAAGATTCAGCAATATGGTCATCTATTTTACACACTCAAACACACATGTAGATATATCCGTTAGAGCACTTCCTTTTCTTCTCTTTTTTACAATAGAAATTACACATTTTGGTTTTATTACACTTGCAGTTCTTATTTACTTTTTACACTAGAGACACAATATGATATTTATAAATATGATTCTTATTTATTTCACTAATGAGGATAGTCTCAAGTTGTCTCCATGTACCTATGAAGGCCTCAAGATCATCCTTTTGTTATAGCTGAGTAATATTCCATTGTATAAAAATGCCACATCTTTTTGATCCACTCTGCAGTTGATGCGCATCTTGGTTGTTTCCAGGATTTAGCTATCACAAATTGTGCTGCTATGAACATGGGTGCGCATATATCACTGTGATATGAACTTGTCAGTTCTTCTGGGAAAATACCCAGGAAGGGAATAGCTGGATTGAATGGGGCTTCCAATCCTAGTCTTCTGAGAATTCTCCATATAGATTTCCAAAATGGTTGCACCAGTCTACATTCCGACCAACAGTGGAGCAGTGTTCCCTTTTCCCTGCAGCCTCGCCAACATTTGTTTATCATTTGATTTCTTGATGGCTGCTATTCTTTCCGAAGTGAGGTGGAATCTCAATGTTGTTTTAATTTGCATTTCTCGAGTGACAAGTGATGGTGAACATTTCTTCAAGTATTTATTTGCCATTTGTATATCTGTCTCTGAGAACTGTGTGTTCATCTCAGATACCCATTTTTGGAGAGGGCCTTTGAATTTGGGGGGCTTGATGTTTTTCAATTCTTTATATGTTCTGGACACAAGTCCTTTGTCTGAGGGGTTGCTGGCTAAAATTCTTTCCCACTTGGTGGGTTTTCTTTTCACTCTGTTGGTGATTTCCTTTGAAGTGCAGAAACTTTTCAATAATAAGAGATCACAGTTGTTGATTCTTTGAAGTGTTTCCTGTGCAGTTTGAGTTTTGTTCATAAATTCTCTACCCCTATGTCTCCAAGACTTCTTCTACCTACCTTGTCTTCCAGTAGATTTAGTGTTTCTGTTTTAATATTTTGGTCTTTGATCCATTTAGTTTTCTGCATGGTGATAGGCTTGGATCTAGCTTCAGTCTTCGGCATGTAGAGAGCCAATTTTTCCAACACCATTTATTAAGGAGACTTTCCTTCTTCCAGTGGACATATTTAGCCCCTTTGTCAAATATCAGGTGGCTGAGTGTCTTTGTAGTTGTGCTTGCATCTTCTAATCTGTTTCATTGATCCTCAGGTCTATTTCTGATTTTATCACTGTGGCTTTATAGTACTGTTTCAATCAGGAATTGAGATGTCTCTTGCCTTGCTTTTGTTGCCCAGAATTGCCTTTGCTATTCGAGGTTTCTTCTATTTCCAAATGAATTTTAGGAGTGTTTTCTCTAGATCTGTGAGGTATGCCAATGGTATTTTGATTGGGATTGCATTAAATCTGTATAACAGTTTGGGGAGTATGGCCATTTTCACAATGTTGGTTCTTCCTAACCGAGAGCAAGGAATGTCCTTCCATTTTCTAATATCCTCTTCAGTCTCCTTTTTCAGCATAGTATAATTTTCAGCACATAGGTCTTTTACATTTTTAGTTAGGTTGATTCCTAAGTATTTCATTTTTTTACATGTTATTGTAAAGGGCAATATTCCCATAATTTCTCTCTCAGTGAGTTTTTTGTTTGTGTACAAGAATACTATTGATTTTTGAGCACTGACTTTGTATCCAGCTACACTGCTGAACTTGTTTATTACCTCTAGTAGTCTTTCAGTGGAGTTTTTTGGGCCTTCTATATAGAGTATCATGTCATCTGCAAATAGTGATAATTTAACTTCTTCCTTTCCTGTCTTTATTCCTTTTATTTCTCTCTCTTGTCTGATTGCCCTGGCTAGCATTTCCAGAACTATATTGAAAAGGAGTGGTGATAGTGGACATCCTTGTCTTGTTCCTGATTTTAAAGTGAAAACTTTCAGTTTTTGTTCATAGATGGCCTTTATAAGGTTGAGGTAGACACCTGTGTATTCCGAGTTTCTGAAGGGTTTTTATCATGAACATGTGTTGAACTTTGTTGAAAGCTTTTTCTGCATCTATTGAGATGACCATGTGGTTTTTGTTTTTTGGCTCTGTTGATGTGGTGTATTACATTTATTGATTTGCGTATCTTAAACCATCCCTGCTCTCCTGGAATGAACCCCACTTGGTCATGATGTATAATCTTCTTGATGATTTGCTGCATTGTATTTGCCAGTATTTTGTTGAGAATCTTTGCATCAATGTTCATTTGTGACATTGGCCTATAGTTCTCTTTTTTGGTTGGATCTTTCTCTGGTTTTGGTATCAGAGTAATGCTTGCCTCCAGGAATGATTTAGGAAGGATTGCTTTCCTCTCAATTTCATTGAAGAGTTTAAGGAGTACTGGCATCAAATCTCTAAATTTCTTGTAGAATTCAGCTCTGAATCCATCAGGACCTGGGCTTTTCTTTGTTGGTAAGTTTTTAATTACATTTTCAATTTAAATAGCTGATATTGGGTTGTTCAAAATTGCTATATCTTCTTGGTTGAGCTTTGGTAGTTCATATATTTCTAGAAATCTGCTCATTTCCTCTGTGTTTTGCACTCTATGTGAGTAGAGATTTTCAAAGTAGGTATTCATGATCTTTTGAATTTCCATGGGATCTGTAGTAATTTCTCCCTTTGCAGTTCTTATTGTGTGAATTTGGGTTTTTTCTCTCTTTCTCTTGATAAGGTTAGCTAGGGGTTTGTCAATTTTGTTTATTCTCTCAAAAAACCAGCATTTGACTCATTAGTTATTTGTATTGTTTTTTTTTGTTTTTTTTTAGTTTCAATTGCATTGATTTCTGCTCTAATCTTTACAATTTCCTCTGTTCTATGAGCTTTGGGTTTAGCTTGCTCTTCTTTTTCTAGAAGCTTGAGATGGAGCATTAGGTTGTTTATTTGTGCTTGTTCTGTTTTCTTGATATGACAATTTATTGCTATACATTTCCCTCTTAAGACCACTTTCATTACATCCCACAGATTACAGTATGTTATTTCTGTATTTTCATTGAATTGTAGGTATTGCTTTATTTCTTCTTTAATTTCAGCTGTAGCCCACTGGTTGTTCAAAAGGTTGTTATTTAATTTGCATGGATTTATGCAGGTTTTATGGATTTCTTTTGCCATTACTTTCCAATTTCAGTGTACGATGGTCAGATATTATGCATGGTATGATTTGAATACCTTTGCATTTACTTAAGAATGTTTTATGGGATAATATATGGCCTATTTTGGAGAATGTCCCATGTGCAGCTGAGAAGAATGTGTATTCTGATGTGGTTGGGTGGAACATTCTGTAAACATCTACTAAATCCAATTGCTCACAGGTATGATTCAGTTCTATTATTTCTTTGCTTACTTTTCATCTAGTTGATCTATCTCTGTGTGACAATGGGCTGTTAAGATCTCCTGTTATAATTGTGTTCTTGTGTATTTGGTTTTTCATGTCCATTAGTATCTGTCTTATATAGTTGGGTGCTCCTGTATTTGGTGCATATATATTTATAATTGTTAGTTCTTCCTCTTGAATTTTTCCACTAACGAGTATGTAGTGACCTTCTCTATCTCTTTTAATCATTTTAGGTTTGAAGTTCACATTGTCTGCAAGTAGAATAGCTATCCCTGCTTTTTCCTGGGTTCCTGTTGCATGGAATACTGTTTTCCATCCTTTGACTTTTAATGTATGAGTTTCCTTTTGGGTCAGATGTGTTTCTTGTATACAGCACATTGTGGGATCCTGTTTCTTGATCCATTTTGTCAATCTATTTCTTTTTATAGGTAAATTGAAGCCATTTATATTTATGGATATCACTGATATGTACTGGCTCGGCTTTGCCATTTTATGTTCCAGTTATTTCTTTCTGCTTTTCCCCTTATTTAATTGCTTATCCTACCTGGTGGTTTCTTTCTGTTGTTGTCTTGGGGATTGTGGCCTTTTTTATCTCTGTCTAGTATGTCTTTTAATACTTTTTCTAGGGTTGGTTTGGTGGTCATGAATTTCTTCAGTTGTTCTTTATCATGGAAGTATCTTGTTTCTCCATTAAATTTAAATGAAAGTTTTGCTGGGCACAACAGTGTGGATTGAAGATTATTTTCTTTCAGGGCTTGAAATACCTCACTCCAATCTCTTCTTGACTTGAGGGTTTGTGTTGAAAAGTCTGCTGTGAATCTAATGAGCTTTCCTTGATAGGTGAGTTGTGTCTTTTCTCTGACAGATTTTAATATTCTGTTTTTATGCTGTATGTCTGAGATCTTAATTATTATGTGTTTGGGTGCGGATTTATGTTGATTGTGACTGTTTGGTGTTCTATATGCCTCACTTATCTGCATATCAGATTCTTTCCCCATGTTTGGGAAATTTTCTGCTCTTATTTCTGTAAATACTTTATGTATGTTGTTTGCCTGGACTCCTGTATCTTTGCTAATGCCCATTTTTCTTACATTGTTGCTCTTGGCATCATCATGAAGCTTCTGGATTGTCATTTCATGCTGCTTTGTTATTTTTAAAGTTTTATATTTTCCTCTTCACTAATTGCGATCCTGTCCTCAAGGTCAGAAATCCTATCCTCAGCTTCCTTTAGGCAGTTTTGCACACTTTCATTAGAATTTTTTATTTCTTGGATGTCTCTTTGAGTTTCTTTCATGAATTCTGCCTGTTTTCTATATTGTTCATTCAAAGTTTCAATCAGTTTCCCATGCTCATGTACTTTTCCCCTCTATTTCTTCTTAAGCTGCATTCAACAACTCCTTTACTAAGGTTGTTATTTCTATCTTTACATGGGAAAATACTTCTAATTTGATTTCCTCTATAGCCTGATGCAGTTGTTTTTTTATTTCACTTGCTATCTTTTTAGAGATTCCTGGTGTGTTACTTTTGGGGTCCTCTATTTCAATGTCCCCTGTACTTGCTTCTGGTGAACTATATGTTTGAGACTGCATTTTGATTTTTTGTTTTGTCATTTTCACTCTTCCTGAGATTTTCTATGTGTAGGAGGGGATCACACACCCTCTTTTCAGACTCACCAAAGTCTTACAGTTAGTTGGAGGGGGTTTTACTACTGGCCCTATTTATCCCCTGTACACCTCTATTTTAGGGGCATACTCACCACACTGATACAGTTAATCCTCTGTAGTCCAAGGTTCACCACCTGGTAGCAAAGTTCCAAATTTTTTCACACTAACTGTAGCCTGCTGAGGTCTTCTGATGTTCCAAGTGGGAAGGTGGGCCCAGGAGAAGCAGTCCAGGGCAGTTTTCAGTCTTGGGCAGGCCTCCTCGATGTTCCTGGTGGCAGGGCAGGCCCTCAGGGGGAGGTTGCAGGCAGCCCATGCCTAATGCGGGCTTCCGCTAAGTTCCCGGTGGCAGGGCGGGCCCACAGTGGATGTTCCAGGCCTCTTTCTTTTCTTTCTTTCTTTTTTCTTTCTTTCTTTATTTCTTTCTCTTCTTTACTTCTTTCTTTCTTTTTTCTTTCTTTCTTTCCTCTGTCAGTGCTTGTGCAGAGTATCCCTCACCCCTTAGTGTAACCAGCAGGTTCTTACCTTGCAGTTCAGGGTATAGGGGACTAGACACTGTAATTAGATCAATTCTCAGATGCTTGCAAAGAAGTTTGCAAATATGTGCACATATTGTAGAGACTCTTGATGGTCCAGTGTTGGTACTGGGGAGAGGAAGGGGGAGGGTATGACTGGGGGGGAGAGAGAGAGAGAGATTTCTAATTCAGACCTGTAGCATAATTTCACCATCTGCTGGAAAAAGTACCCATGGCACAAATCTGCAGTTTCCCTGCCTTCTCACGCCCCCACAGTTCCCACTTCATTGCTGGGAGAGGCTTTCCAGAACTGAAAAACTTTGAAAAACTATTGGTTTCAAATAGTATTGCCTCCTGTTCCCCAAATCTTTCCCAGAATTTAGAGGAAAGGAGGACAAAATGTTTTTGTTTTTGCTGTTAATTGCTTGTTTTTAGGTGAATTGCTTTTCCTGAATATAAAAGTAAAGTATCCTACAATGCCAAATGCTGGCAAGGATATGAATCTATGAGCTCTCATATGTATGGCTGGTGGGACTGTATAGTGTCTGATGCAACCACTTTGAAAGGATAGTTTGACACCTTTTCCTGTCAGTTGACTAATTATCATTACACATATTTACTGAATGCTTAAAATATAACTATCAACAATTTTTAATTATATAACTCATTCTTATTAACTATAATCACTATGGTATGCAATAGATCTCAACATTGCTCCTGTCTTACTGAAACTTTGTTCCCTTTGACCAATATGTCCCAATTTCCTTTATCTACCCAGCTCTAACATCTGGTTGCTGTATTCTTCTCTCTGTTTCTATGAGTCCAGTTGTTTTAGATTCCACACATGGGTGAAATCATTCAGTGTTTGTCTTTCTGTGCCTGAGTAATTTTATTTAGCCTAATGTCTTCCAGGTTTATCTATGTTGTCACAAATGACAACATGCACATTGTTACTATGCATTCATCTGTCAATGGAAACAAGTTGACTCAATCTTTACTGTGTATAGTACATAATGCTGCGGCAGATGTGTGTGGATTCTCTTCTATATATTAATTTCAAGTATATATAATCCAAAAATTCAAAGTTGATTAATATTTGAAAGGTAGTGGTATAAAGAAGAAATTAAACAATTTATGATACAAATGCATAAAACCCACCTAACAATATTCAATAGTCATTTTGTGATAAAAATTTATTACCAAATAAGGAATAAAAGAGAAGTTACTGAACCTGAAGATCATTTTTGAAAAACATATAACTAACATCATATATAATAATGAAATACTCAATACTTTCTCCCTTGTTTCATAAACAAAGCAGAATGATCACTCTTATCTCTTCTGATCAACATCATCCTGGCTGTTGCAGCCAGTGTACAAAGGTAAAAAGTGAAATAAAATCATCAATGAACATTGGAAAGGAAAAAGTGAATCTCTATTTTTAATAGCATAGTTATTTACATAAAAAACTATTTTTAAAACTGCAAAATAAAATTATTGAAACTAATAGGTGAATTTATCAAGGTTTATTTCATAGGTCAATATATTAGAACTTCTTTTATATCTATACATTAAGAACAAATAATTTGAAAATTAAGCAAAATCCATTCTATATATTACATACATAAAATACTTAGGAATAAACTTGACAAATGACATTCAAAAACTCTACACTGAAAGTTTCAAAATGTTGCTGATAAAATTATAAAACCCAATTAAATGGACAGACATACCAGTTTCAGAGAATGAGTGAATCAGTATCACTTAAACTGTCCATTCTTCCCAAACTTAATCTCTAGGTCCATTGCATTACCAGTCAAAATCTAATCAGAAATTCTTGAGGTAATTTGCAAGTTTGTCCTAAAATGTATATGAAAAGCCAAAGGTCCTAAAATAGGCTGGGGAGGGGGAACATCAAGATTGAAAATAACAACACTTTTTTAATTTTAAAGAGAATAAAACCAAACAAAATGAAACCAAATAAAATCAACAAAACAAACCAATGAAAGAGATACAGAACTTCAAAACAACATAATAGGAAATCAACAATGGTGACCATAATGCCTTTTGTTATCTTCAAAATAACTGCTCATACAAAATGACAAATCAACATAAAAATCCTGAAAATAACAAAATTGGAAAACTCACATTACCTGATTTAAACTCTTACCAAGAAACTACAGTAATCAAGACAAAATGAAATTTATATAACTGTCATGAGAATCTACAAATGTGATATAACTGTATATATTATTAAGATTCATTTCAATAGGCACATGGAATGGGGAGAACTGAGAAAGAAACAATGCTCCCACCTGTGAGCCAGCCAGTGTACAGAACAGGGAGAACCAGGAAGGAAGCTAAGCCTTCACCTATGAGTTAGCTGGAGTGTGGAATGAGGAGAAACAGGATGGAAGAAATGCCCCTGCCTGTGAGCCAACTGGAACATGGTCCAGGGAGAACTAGGAAGGCGGCTACACTCTCACCTGTGAACCAGCTAGCATGAGGGCCAGGGAGAATCAGGAAGGATGCTAAGCCCCCACCTGTGAGCCAGTTGGCATGTGGACCAGGGAGAGATGAATAGCCACCCTGATTCCCACTAAGCAGGCAGCTGATTTAGAGGAACTGTATTGTTTGATTGACTTTGCAAACCTAAAGCCAACAGTCTAAGCAACTATTTACAGAATAACAGTGTGGAACATAGTAACTATTGTAGATTTCCTACTGTCTTACCACTATTTCATTACATTTTAATGTTCTATTTTAGTCCCTTTAAAATAAAAATTTAGCCTCAGGCATAAGCTGCCTGGAACCTCCCCCGTGGGCCCACCCTGCCACCAGGAACATCATGGAAGTACACCCCAGGCTGAAAACTGCCATGGACTGATTCTGCTGGGCCTGCTCTCCCACCTGGAACATCAGAAGACCTAAGCAGGCTACAGTTAGTGTGAAAAAATTTGGAACTTCACTCCCAGACAGCAAACCTCATACTGCAGCAGATTAACTGTGTCAGTGTGGTGAGTATGCCCCTAAAATAGAGGTGTACAGGGGATAAATAGGGCCAGTAGTAAAACCCCCTCCAACTAACTGTAAGACCTTGGTGAGTCTGAAGAGAGGGTGTGTGATCCCCTCCTACACATAGAAAATCTCAGGAAGAGTGAAAATGACAAAACAAAAAATCAAAATGCAGTCTCAAACATATAGTTCACCAGAAGCAAGTACAGGGGACATTGAAATAGAGGACCCCAAAAGTAACACACCAGGAATCTCTAAAAAGATAGCAAGTGAAATAAAAAAACAACTGCATCAGGCTATAGAGGAAATCAAATTAGAAGTATTTTCCCATGTAAAGATAGAAATAACAACCTTAGTAAAGGAGTTGTTGAATGCAGCTTAAGAAGAAATAGAGGGGAAAAGTACATGAGCATGGGAAACTGATTGAAACTTTGAATGAACAATATAGAAAACAGGCAGAATTCATGAAAGAAACTCAAAGAGACATCCAAGAAATAAAAAATTCTAATGAAAGTGTGCAAAACTGCCTAAAGGAAGCTGAGGATAGGATTTCTGACCTTGAGGACAGGATCGCAATTAGTGAAGAGGAAAATATAAAACTTTAAAAATAACAAAGCAGCATGAAATGACAATCCAGAAGCTTCATGATGATGCCAAGAGCAACAATGTAAGAAAAATGGGCATTAGCAAAGATACAGGAGTCCAGGCAAACAACATACATAAAGTATTTACAGAAATAAGAGCAGAAAATTTCCCAAACATGGGGAAAGAATCTGATATGCAGATAAGTGAGGCATATAGAACACCAAACAGTCACAATCAACATAAATCCGCACCCAAACACATAATAATTAAGATCTCAGACATACAGCATAAAAACAGAATATTAAAATCTGTCAGAGAAAAGACACAACTCACCTATCAAGGAAAGCTCATTAGATTCACAGCAGACTTTTCAACACAAACCCTCAAGTCAAGAAGAGATTGGAGTGAGGTATTTCAAGCCCTGAAAGAAAATAATCTTCAATCCACACTGTTGTGCCCAGCAAAACTTTCATTTAAATTTAATGGAGAAACAAGATACTTCCATGATAAAGAACAACTGAAGAAATTCATGACCACCAAACCAACCCTAGAAAAAGTATTAAAAGACATACTAGACAGAGATAAAAAAGGCCACAATCCCCAAGACAACAACAGAAAGAAACCACCAGGTAGGATAAGCAATTAAATAAGGGGAAAAGCAGAAAGAAATAACTGGAACATAAAATGGCAAAGCCGAGCCAGTACATATCAGTGATATCCATAAATATAAATGGCTTCAATTTACCTATAAAAAGAAATAGATTGACAAAATGGATCAAGAAACAGGATCCCACAATGTGCTGTATACAAGAAACACATCTGACCCAAAAGGAAACTCATACATTAAAAGTCAAAGGATGGAAAACAGTATTCCATGCAACAGGAACCCAGGAAAAAGCAGGGATAGCTATTCTACTTGCAGACAATGTGAACTTCAAACCTAAAATGATTAAAAGAGATAGAGAAGGTCACTACATACTCGTTAGTGGAAAAATTCAAGAGGAAGAACTAACAATTATAAATATATATGCACCAAATACAGGAGCACCCAACTATATAAGACAGATACTAATGGACATGAAAAACCAAATACACAAGAACACAATTATAACAGGAGATCTTAACAGCCCATTGTCACACAGAGATAGATCAACTAGATGAAAAGTAAGCAAAGAAATAATAGAACTGAATCATACCTGTGAGCAATTGGATTTAGTAGATGTTTACAGAATGTTCCACCCAACCACATCAGAATACACATTCTTCTCAGCTGCACATGGGACATTCTCCAAAATAGGCCATATATTATCCCATAAAACATTCTTAAGTAAATGCAAAGGTATTCAAATCATACCATGCATAATATCTGACCATCGTACACTGAAATTGGAAAGTAATGGCAAAAGAAATCCATAAAACCTGCATAAATCCATGCAAATTAAATAACAACCTTTTGAACAACCAGTGGGCTACAGCTGAAATTAAAGAAGAAATAAAGCAATACCTACAATTCAATGAAAATACAGAAATAACATACTGTAATCTGTGGGATGTAATGAAAGTGGTCTTAAGAGGGAAATGTATAGCAATAAATTGTCATATCAAGAAAACAGAACAAGCACAAATAAACAACCTAATGCTCCATCTCAAGCTTCTAGAAAAAGAAGAGCAAGCTAAACCCAAAGCTCATAGAACAGAGGAAATTGTAAAGATTAGAGCAGAAATCAATGCAATTGAAACTAAAAAAAAACAAAAAAAAACAATACAAATAACTAATGAGTCAAATGCTGGTTTTTTGAGAGAATAAACAAAATTGACAAACCCCTAGCTAACCTTATCAAGAGAAAGAGAGAAAAAACCCAAATTCACACAATAAGAACTGCAAAGGGAGAAATTACTACAGATCCCATGGAAATTCAAAAGATCATGAATACCTACTTTGAAAATCTCTACTCACATAGAGTGCAAAACACAGAGGAAATGAGCAGATTTCTAGAAATATATGAACTACCAAAGCTCAACCAAGAAGATATAGCAATTTTGAACAACCCAATATCAGCTATTTAAATTGAAAATGTAATTAAAAACTTACCAACAAAGAAAAGCCCAGGTCCTGATGGATTCAGAGCTGAATTCTACAAGAAATTTAGAGATTTGATGCCAGTACTCCTTAAACTCTTCAATGAAATTGAGAGGAAAGCAATCCTTCCTAAATCATTCCTGGAGGCAAGCATTACTCTGATACCAAAACCAGAGAAAGATCCAACCAAAAAAGAGAACTATAGGCCAATGTCACAAATGAACATTGATGCAAAGATTCTCAACAAAATACTGGCAAATACAATGCAGCAAATCATCAAGAAGATTATACATCATGACCAAGTGGGGTTCATTCCAGGAGAGCAGGGATGGTTTAAGATACGCAAATCAATAAATGTAATACACCACATCAACAGAGCCAAAAAACAAAAACCACATGGTCATCTCAATAGATGCAGAAAAAGCTTTCAACAAAGTTCAACACATGTTCATGATAAAAACCCTTCAGAAACTCGGAATACACAGGTGTCTACCTCAACCTTATAAAGGCCATCTATGAACAAAAACTGAAAGTTTTCACTTTAAAATCAGGAACAAGACAAGGATGTCCACTATCACCACTCCTTTTCAATATAGTTCTGGAAATGCTAGCCAGGGCAATCAGACAAGAGAGAGAAATAAAAGGAATAAAGACAGGAAAGGAAGAAGTTAAATTATCACTATTTGCAGATGACATGATACTCTATATAGAAGGCCCAAAAAACTCCACTGAAAGACTACTAGAGGTAATAAACAAGTTCAGCAGTGTAGCTGGATACAAAGTCAGTGCTCAAAAATCAATAGTATTCTTGTACACAAACAAAAAACTCACTGAGAGAGAAATTATGGGAATATTGCCCTTTACAATAACATGTAAAAAAATGAAATACTTAGGAATCAACCTAACTAAAAATGTAAAAGACCTATGTGCTGAAAATTATACTATGCTGAAAAAGGAGACTGAAGAGGATATTAGAAAATGGAAGGACATTCCTTGCTCTCGGTTAGGAAGAACCAACATTGTGAAAATGGCCATACTCCCCAAACTGTTATACAGATTTAATGCAATCCCAATCAAAATACCATTGGCATACCTCACAGATCTAGAGAAAACACTCCTAAAATTCATTTGGAAATAGAAGAAACCTCGAATAGCAAAGGCAATTCTGGGCAACAAAAGCAAGGCAAGAGACATCTCAATTCCTGATTGAAACAGTACTATAAAGCCACAGTGATAAAATCAGAAATAGACCTGAGGATCAATGAAACAGATTAGAAGATGCAAGCACAACTACAAAGACACTCAGCCACCTGATATTTGACAAAGGGGCTAAATATGTCCACTGGAAGAAGGAAAGTCTCCTTAATAAATGGTGTTGGAAAAATTGGCTCTCTACATGCCGAAGACTGAAGCTAGATCCAAGCCTATCACCATGCAGAAAACTAAATGGATCAAAGACCAAAATATTAAAACAGAAACACTAAATCTACTGGAAGACAAGGTAGGTAGAAGAAGTCTTGGAGACATAGGGGTAGAGAATTTATGAACAAAACTCAAACTGCACAGGAAACACTTCAAAGAATCAACAACTGTGATCTCTTATTATTGAAAAGTTTCTGCACTTCAAAGGAAATCACCAACAGAGTGAAAAGAAAACCCACCAAGTGGGAAAGAATTTTAGCCAGCAACCCCTCAGACAAAGGACTTGTGTCCAGAACATATAAAGAATTGAAAAACATCAAGCCCCCCAAATTCAAAGGCCCTCTCCAAAAATGGGTATCTGAGATGAACACACAGTTCTCAGAGACAGATATACAAATGGCAAATAAATACTTGAAGAAATGTTCACCATCACTTGTCACTCGAGAAATGCAAATTAAAACAACATTGAGATTCCACCTCACTTCGGAAAGAATAGCAGCCATCAAGAAATCAAATGATAAACAAATGTTGGCGAGGCTGCAGGGAAAAGGGAACACTGCTCCACTGTTGGTCGGAATGTAGACTGGTGCAACCATTTTGGAAATCTATATGGAGAATTCTCAGAAGACTAGGATTGGAAGCCCCATTCAATCCAGCTATTCCCTTCCTGGGTATTTTCCCAGAAGAACTGACAAGTTCATATCACAGTGATATATGCGCACCCATGTTCATAGCAGCACAATTTGTGATAGCTAAATCCTGGAAACAACCAAGATGCGCATCAACTGCAGAGTGGATCAAAAAGATGTGGCATTTTTATACAATGGAATATTACTCAGCTATAACAAAAGGATGATCTTGAGGCCTTCATAGGTACATGGAGACAACTTGAGACTATCCTCATTAGTGAAATAAATAAGAATCATATTTATAAATATCATATTGTGTCTCTAGTGTAAAAAGTAAATAAGAACTGCAAGTGTAATAAAACCAAAATGTGTAATTTCTATTGTAAAAAAGAGAAGAAAAGGAAGTGCTCTAACGGATATATCTACATGTGTGTTTGAGTGTGTAAAATAGATGACCATATTGCTGAATCTTTGTTGGATCTTTGAGCAGAACTGTTTGTAGTCTCACTGTTTGAATGTTTACTAT
>PVLA01018698.1:0-13916 GCA_004027455.1 Hydrochoerus hydrochaeris
CCAGCCAACTGCAAATGGAAACCTCTACACACTGTGAGCCACAAGAAAGTTTCTTCCTTTAACTTGCGGCGTTGGGCATTTGGTCCCAGCAATGAGAAAGTGACTGAGACACCCACACAGACATCGTCATCTTTTTCCCTTTTTCCAAGTACCCCACTCCTAGGCTTTTGAGCCGAACTCCCCACATCTGTGTTTGAGCTGCCCGCTCACTTCAGGAGCCTGAGGGCCTTAACCCATCTATGCCACATTTTCTTCAAATGAGCCTGGGGCCATCACCAGACCAACTTCGCAAAAGCTGCAGGAGGACTAACTGAGCCCGCTCACATCAGGTGCTGTTACAGTTCTTCAGGCTTCTACTTACAACTCAGAACCCTTGGCTGCCCCATTGTAAGCCGCTCACTTGGAGACACCGAGCTAAGTACTAAGCTTCTAGGAGCTAGATACCCACCCCCACTGCCTAAATGATCGAGAATGAGCACGTGGAAAGGTTAAGGAGAGAACCCAGCGAACACACACTAGTCAGAAGAAGGAATGCACAAGGAAGCAGCAATTTAAGAAGTAGGAGTAAAAGGAGGGCATATAGCTACAACGATCCATACTCTGGTTGTCTTTTACATCTTCTACTTGCTGTCACTGTTCCAGCCACACTGACCCAGCTAGCCCCTCTTGTGATGAGCTCACTCCTGCCACAGGGCCTTTGCAATACTGCACCTGTCCCTTTATCAAGAATCCTCTTTCCCCACAGAATGGAATGGCTTGTGCCTTCCCTTCATTCAGCTCTCTGCTCCTATAGCTCCCTAGAAATAGGCGACTAATACGCAAGTTGTAACCTGCTCACAATTTGTGAACAGTCTGCAAGCATCTTTTGCAAGTCTGGGCCGTGCAAATAATCATTTTTAAACAGTTTAAACCCAGAGAAAGAAAGATTGAGTGAGAGACCACCAACTCCTTTAACCTTGGGGAAGGGACGGGTGACATCGCCCTCCTGGGGACAGGACCCTGCGGGCCCACAAGCCCAGGCTCCAAAGGTCCGGAAGAGCAGTCCCCAGACTGCCCACAACCTTCCCCTAAAACTCCAGATCTGTCTTCCCTGCAGAGCTGCGGGGAGGGGGGCAGGCTAGCAGGGTCCCCGCTGCCCAGAACCCAGCCGCAGCGCCCTTTCTGATAAAGCACAGAAGAGAAGTGGTTTTCTCGGGAAGCAGAATGCTGAGAAGCAGCCCCGCTGGGATTCTAGCTGGGTCTCCCTCAGGCCTGTGCAACGCCACACACGAGTGTGTACGCATGTGTACACACACACACACACACACACACACACAGCTCTCTCCCACCATCTATCAGGGTGAGGTGACGATGCTTTCTATTGCCATAGAACTTTTATTTCCAGACTGATTTCCCTCGTGCATTGGAAACATATTTCGCTGCATATGATTTTAACTCCACAGCATCTGTCAGAGACGTTTTCGTCTTTCCTTTGCAGATGGAGAAATGCAGGAGCAGAAAAGTTTAAATAACTTGCCCAAGGTCAGTCAGGGACAGCACAAGCGCCGCCGCCGACTGCACGCGCATCTCCAGCCCCACGCCTGGCGCATCCAGGGAGGACGGGGCGTCCGCGACCCTTCCCCGGGGGGCGCCAGCCAGCCGGATTTGTCGAGGGTCCCAGGGGTCACCGCACGCGCACAGGCGCTGTGACCCCAGGAGTCCCCAGCAAACGCCCCCTCCCCTCCTTCCCTTCCCTTCCCTTCCGCAGGCGCCGGCCGCCTCCTCCAGCCCCAGGGCGCGTGCTGCCCTCTGCCTCCCCGCTCCCGGATCCTCCCGCGGAGGCGAACCCCAAAGTTTCCCGGGGTGCTCGGGAGGCTCCCGGACCCTTACCGTGAGCCGTGAGCGAGGCCATCCCGGCCCGCGCGCCGGTCGGCGACAGCGGGACGCCCGGACTGGACGGCGCGCGCCCGGCCCGGCAGAGCCTGCGCCCCGCTCCCGAGCGCCCCGGGCCGCGGCGGGGCACGTGCGGGGACGGGGACGCGCGGCGGGCGCGGGAGGAGGGGCGACGCCTGGCGGCTGGGCGGAGGCGCCGCTGGGTCCCCGCCAGGCAGGGTCCCCGCCCCCGCCGGGGACGCTGGCGATCGATGGATCGCGGGTCGCGGAGCCCGGAGCGCGCGCACGGCCTGCAGCGCCCCGCCGCGGGGAGCCCGGGAGCGGCTGAGCCCGGGGCCCTCGGGCAGGGCGGGCCCGCGAGGCCGGGATTTGCACTTCTTAGACCGTGGACTCTGAGTGCCGGCTCTGGGCACGGACTGTCGCCTCCGTCCTGCGGAGACCCCGGGATGGTCCGCTCCGGACCACCGCGCCAGCGTCCAGGCGGGCTCGAGCTCAGCGTGTGTGTGGAGTGACGGAGAGATCGCGCCCCCGTGGGCCGCCCCCGCCCGGGAAGCTCACCTAGAGCCTTCGCAAGCGCCTGACCAGGAGATGGGGAGTGGGAGGGGAGGGGAGGGAGAGATGGGGCGCCCACGGGGGCGCGGGGGACTAGACGGACCTCGAGTGAATCCCCCCACGCTCAGGCCTTGCACCCCGGCTGCCGGCGCGTGGCTGTGGCCGCCGGGACCTCGGTGCCACTGCCGAGCAGGGCGAGGCCTCTCGGGCAGGCCAGGCCGCCCCCTCCCCTCTGAGCTGCGGAGTCCTTGGAGCGCTGCGCGCTCCGGGGCGGCGGGGTCCAGCGGGGAGCCACAGTGTCAGACCCGGGCCTTGCCTTGGCTGCGACGCCCCCACCACGTCCCCGGGACCCTGCCTGCAGCTCCCTCCAGGTCCAGACTTGAACTAGAACCGAGCCGGGCGCCCACCCTGGCCTCCTGGCGATCGCCACGCCTAGTCCTTGCGCCCCGGGGTCTCTGACCCCCACCCCCACCCTAGGTCCCCCTCCTCTTTCCCCTCCCCTCCCCTCCCCCTCCCCCTGAGATGGGGAAGCCAGGGCTCTCACATACTCTCCATGCGCCCCAGCTTTGTAGTGAGCTTTCCGGGTGCGCCCAGGCCCTGTAGTGCCTGCCCCCTTGGGTACCGGCGTGCCCAGGGGAGTGGGGGTACCTACCTAGGTCACCTCCTGGGGAGAGAAATGGGAGTCGTACCCTTCAAGACCCTGCAGGGGGCACAAGCGTTTCTATCTTTGCAGGAGCCGCGCCGACTTCACTAAGGAAATGGTTTCAGAAAGCTGAGGGACAGAATTCAAATGCAGCTGTCGGTAAAAGGTCCCGAGGACGAGCTTATCGCTCACGTCTCCTTATGTTTTATTCATGCCCTGTGTTTTCAGGAGTAAAATACGAATCACCACAACCTTGATGAAAGCTGTGTTCTAAATCTTTCTAAGAAAACGGTTGCTTCAGATGACAGATTGGGAGAAACCGGTCCTCTGGTCTCTCTAGCATCCTGTGGACCTGAACTATTTCGCTTCCCATTAACGTCCCCGAATTAGATTATATTGTGTTTCACACAGGAAGACCCTGACCCTGTAATGAACACTTTTCATTGTTCATTTGAAGTGTTCGCGTGGTAACTATTCCACAAATACTCTTTTACCACGATTATATCTGAAAAGTAATTTTCTGTTTGCCACAGTCAACCTTAGAATATAATCTATTATTTAAAAAGTAACAAATTGAAAATTTCAAATAATGGCTACTGTCTTCTACAGTAACATCTCATGTCTTTATTTTTACTTTTCACCGTATCGCATTATAATTTATTTACCTACCCATTTCCCAGTGGGGCACAGAGACGATGCCTAATACTTCGGGGTCTGTGTCCTACTGTTCTCTGCGGTAAGAGACCCGATTCCACGGATGGGGTATGTTTTAGGCATGATGGGGTATGACTCAAGACTCGTGGTTCTTGAGGTCCCAGGTTGAGAGGCCATATCCAAAGTGGTATATGAATCACATGGCAAGAAGCAGAGAAAACATTTCCATTTCCAGTCTCGCCCTGTCCTTCTGAAGCCTCCGAGATTCAACTCTGGGGGCTCCATTCCAAGGACCTAGTTGGACCCTCATCACATCTCAGATCCCCACCTTCAAGCATCTTAGTGACATTCTTAATGCTTCGGATGGCGACTGGATTTCAAACCCTAACACCTTAGGGAGCACACTCCATTCGTGTCCAAACCCTGGCAGTGTCCCAATACCCGTCCCAGTGGCCTTGTCAGGACCCCACTCACTCCACCAGGATGAGTTGACCGGATCAACACGGGGAGAAAAGAATGTTTGATCGTGGGTACAGGGAGGGGCTGCTGGAGACCCGAGTGGCGGCCAGGTCTACCCCATGTATTTTAACCACCTTCCTCACTCATGGGAGACTGTTTCAGGGAAATCATCTTCAGCACCCTTGGGGGTGGAACAGAGAGCTGTCAGAAAGCCATGGCTGTTCAGCTAAGCCACAGAAAGGAGGTTGGTTCTTATCTCAGACGCCAGGAAGGTCTCCGAGGCCTGCAGGCTGAGGCAAGTTTCCACGGCTGGGCTCCGCAGGGTCGTGAGTCCCCTGATCATACAGTAAAAGCTGAGTGCGCGTGTGTTTGTTTCAAGAAGCGAAGTCACAGTGTGGTGGTTAATTTTATAGCAACTTAACTAGGCCACAAGGTGCCCAGATCCCCGAATAAACATTATTTGTGGATCTGTGTATGAGAGGGCGTTTCCAGCAGAGAACAGCATTTGAATCAATAGGCCAAAGACAGCAGATGGCTCTCCTCAGAGTGGTGAGGACCGGACCGGCTGATCTTTTGAAAGACTGAATGACACGGAAAGGCAAAGGAAGGTTCCTCTTCTCTCCTCTCCCCTCTTCTCCTTCCTCCCCTCCCATCTCCTCCACTTCCTTCTCCTCCTCTTGTTCCTGTTCCTCTTCTTGCTCTTCTTTCTCCTCCTCCTTCTTCCTCTCTCTCTCTCTCTCTCTCTCTCTCTCTTCTCTCTCTCTCTCTCTCCTCTCTCTCTCTCTTTCTCTCTCTGGCTGTTGACCTGAGACCAGAATCTCCTCCTGCCTGCACTCCCGGTTCCCAGGCTGGCAAATTCAAATTCGAATCCACAACACCAGCCCGTCAGCTCTCAGGCCTTCAAATAACACTGACTTCAAACTACAGCTGGTTTACCTGGGTGCAGAGGAGAGAGCACAGGATGTCTTAGCCTTCGTAATCATGTGAACCAAAACTTTATAAGGTAGGTAGACAGAGATGTAGATAGATAGCAAATGCTTAAATTAAGAAAAAATATACTACAAGAAAATATTTGTTCCCATTAATCCCCCTCAAAATACTCGCCCTCCCTTGAACACACTTATCCTGTCATCCTTGCCACTTCCCGAAGCAGTTCTAGAATTCTGCTTTCTTGTCTCTGCAAACTGTGATCAAAGACAAAGTGAATGCTGCTGCACAGTGCCGCCCACAGGGCCAGTGCAGTGTACCCTCCCCCACCGGGCTCTGCATCTCACACTGTCTGCTTTCCATTTCCCCAAAATTGAAATGATCATGAAAGGGAAAGGTTTTACATTCACTGGAAGAGAGACAGTGCTGGAAAACTGGCTCTGCAAATGCCAAAGATTAAAACTGGACCCATATCTTTCACCATGTACTAAGGTAGAATCAGAATGGATCAAAGATCTTAATATTGAAACAGGAACATTAAATCTGCTGACAGGTAGAGCAGGTAACACTCTTGAAGACACTATGTAGGCAAAGACTTTATGAACAAAACCCCGACTGCACAGGAGCTATCACAAAGAATCAACAACTGGGATCTCACCCGCTAAAAAGCTTTAGCACAGCAAGAGAAACCAACCGAGTGGAGAGACAACCCACAAGGTGGGAGAAAATATTTGCCAGCTGTTCCTCACACAAAGGATTACTATCGAGAACATATCAAACAAACAAACGAAAAAAACGAGACCTCCCAGATTTAAAGACCCTCTCCAAAAATGATCATCTGAGATGAATACACATTTCTCAGATGAAGAAATACAAACAGCAAGTAAATATGAGAAAAAAATGTTCAACATCAGTGGGCATTCAAGAGATGTAAATGAAAACAATACTGAGATTATACCTCACCCCGGAAAGAATGGCTACTATCAAGAAATGGACCAATAACAAATGCTGAAGGGGGCTGTGGGGAAAAAGGAACCTTCTCCACCGTTGGTGGGAGTGCAGACTGGACAACCACTGTGGACATCAGTGTGGAGATTCCTTTAAAAAAAGTAGAACTAGAGGTCCCATTCAACCCAGTTACTCCCCTTCTGGGTATCTTCCAAAAAGAATTAAAAACATCATTATCAAAGTGATGTATGTGCACCCGTGTTTATAGCAGCACAATGTGTAATAGCTAAATATTGGAAACAACCTAAATGCGCATCAACTGAGGAATGGATAAAAAAGATGTATTTTTATGCAATGGAGTACTACTCAGCCATAAAGCATGATAAACTAGAGACTTTTATAGGTAAATGGATGCAACTTGAGAACATATTCATTAGTGAGATAAATAAGACACTCGTGTAAACATATTGTTTCGTTAGTGTGAGAAGCTGAAAGACAAAACAAATGTCTATGTGTATGCATATGTATATAAAAATAATAGTTAAGATAGTTATGCTACTGATTTCTCTGAGTTCACTGAAGAGAAATATCTGTGCTGGTATTGTTCGGACAATTGAGTGCAGATGTCCTGTGCTCTGGGTGAAGGATTTGGGGATGACAATGTGCAATGCATGTGCTGCTGTTGCCTCTGGAGGGGGGAAGCTAGGGAGAGGTTTGGAATCGATTCACGACTCTGAGGCGGCCATGACAGCACCATTAAAGACACTCACAAAAGAAGATTGCTGGAACTGCTTCAGAAAGGGACGAGAACAATGGGATAAATGTGGTAGGGTATATTTTGAGGGCAATTACTGACAACTTTTACTGCAATAAATGCTTAAAAAACACTTACTGTGCTTTTTAATCACAACTCATATAGGTCACTCAAGAAATGATGAGGATGCTTCTGAGAAAAGCAAGTCACAGTACACTTACACAGCACACGCCTGCAGTGTCCTAGGGGAGTCTTACGTGATGCCCCCCGTCACTGATCACAACCTTGCTACGCAGCAGACGGCTGGGTGTAAGTATGTACGGTACACACATACACAGGGCTTCTCTACTAAACCTCAATAAATACATGTTGTTTTTAGCAGATTTTTAGTAGTGTGCCTGACCCCATAGAGACGAAAGAAAAATAATGACATAGCAAGTATTTCACATCTGAAATGTACCCGGTGAGGAAAGCTGATTTTACTGATACAGCAGACAGCCAAATGTTAGCTTCCTCAGTTGTGACTCCCTTGGGCCTGTGCTATAATTTATTTTTGTGAAGAAAATCAAAGATCAAATAAAATGACCACCTTTGTTTTCCAAAATTTCAATGTTAAATAATGTCAGATTATAGAAAGCAGTTAGCGCCTCACATTTTGTAGGGTTTCTAAATGAAAATTTTGTAAAACCCTCAATTAAACTACTTTTCCCTGGAAAAAAATAAGATCAAAATAGTGGGTACATTAAATCCATGTTTTGAGACTTTATATAGTTTTTCAAACATATTCTTGTAGAATTTGTCAGATTTGTAACAATAAATGCAAATTTTATTGTGTACAATAATCTAAATGACACACACATACATATATGTATTTCATTATGTACCTACTTAATACACACGCTATGACATAGATACTATTGTCACTACGGGCAAGTAGGTAAACCGAGGCACAGAATGGTTACCTGTTATTACGCACTAGACCCAGGATTTATGAGTGGACCCCACAGCCCAATCCCTTCATGTCGAATGTATGTAAACTATCTGATGTTATTGTCTCCTAAATCTTCATTCTACTTAAAATCTCATTTTATGTAAGCATTTTTCTTTAAAAAAGATAATAGATGTGTTGCACTGGAGGTACAACACAAACTGTCATGACACAGAAAAGCTAAATGATGTTTTCCTAAGTACATCGAGAGCAGTCAGTTAATCTACAAAAGAAGGAATCAGGAACAGTGAGCTCTTATCTCAGGGAAGAAAACAAATTATTCTGGCTTCTCGCTCTCCATTTCTCAAGTGTCATGAAGCTCACTCCTCAATTTATAATAAAAAGCACTTTTACCTGTCATGTGGGTTTGGGGACCGTGAATTCAGACAAGATCCCTTATATCGCACTAATTACCCTCATGACAATTTCGCTACATTTAAGTAGCATTTAAAATTAGATAAAACAGTTTACTCTTGGGAAACACAGCCTCCTTTATGGAACCCGGTGCTTTGATGCAGAGAACATTTATTGCAGGAGCCAGTCTTATTTACCTTAACTCTGCTTTATTTGTTACTATTATTACAGATTTTTTTTTCTGAAAACAGACACTTGTGTCTCATCCTCAAATTCAGGGTGTTGACATGATTGAAAAAGTAAAAATATTTTATATTCAGAATCATTTGCCTGGAATTCAATGTTATCTACTTTATTTTATATTCATATTTATTCAAAATTATCACAAAGCTCCATGTTTATTTGAAAAACAAAACTTAGCATATCGAAAAGTCCCACCGGGTTTGGTGGAGCATGCCTGTAATCTCAGCAATTCAGAGGCTGAGGCAGGAGGATTGCTGTAAGTTCAAGGCCAGCCCCGGCTACAAAATGAGTTCAAGGCCAGCCGGCATCATGAGACCCTGTCTCGAAAAGACCAAAAAAAAAAAAAAAAAGTCATTTTCCAGGTCGTCAAAGTAACCAAAGAGAACAGTGCCTTTCTGAGCACCAGTGAACACAGCTAGATGAAGAGTCCCATGTGCCTGACATTTCCTCTGGCGCGAGCCCATTAAATGGTCTCTGGGACACAGGAAGGGGCTGTGGGGGTCTCGTGATGTTCAGAGGAGCCGTGGAGAGCCTGGTAGAATTTGCTACTAAAAGAACTACACAAGGAACCAATCGGCCCTCTTACACTTATCTCACCCACTTAGTCCTCCAGACGGAAGGAAGGAGCCCGGTAAACTTTGATTACTTCTGGATGTGCACTGAAGCTCAGAGACATGCGGAGGATTAGAAAGAACCAGGCTTCTGGAGTCTGAGTTCACGCTGTAACTCGTCCACTCACGAGTTGTGTGATCTTGGACAAGCGATTGCCATCCAGGGCTCAGTCTGGTCTGTCAAACAGAGGCAGTAGCGATACCTACAGGACAGGTTTGAGGAAAGCAGTTCTGGGGAGCAGTGAAGCACTATTCGTATTCTATCCAGCTTTCCAGGATCCCCTTGAGGAACCTCAGGAAAGCCAACCACACAGTGTCTACTGTCCATTCATTTCACCGAGGGGTGATGTTCATAATGCCTCACAGCAGACACAGCACCAGGTACCACCAGACAGCCTTGACCCTGTCGCAGTGGGACACGGGGAAGCACAGGAGCCCTGAGACGCCAGGCAGTTGGGCGAGGGGATTCCTGGGGGTCCTGGGGAAGCACCCACTTATTACCAACCATGTGGCAGCATTTAAGGACTTTAAATCTGCTGCCAGTGTGCCCAGGGTGCCTAAGGACCAGCGTGTCACCCCTGCCTCTCCACCACAGATTCCCGAGTCAGGGAAACCCCCAACCACCCCACACAGCCAGAAAGTCCTTTTCATCCCAGAGCCCGGCTTTGAATTCCCTCCTGAAGGACCTGCAGCCCACAGAATGGGGCGATCGCATGCAGATCATGAAGGGATACTTTGAAAAAACATGTAAATCATGTTTGTCAGCATATATAAGAGATATTTTAAATATCTCTTTCATGGAATATGTATGAAGGGAGCTTAGCAAACCTCCAAGGGATTTTTAAATCCCATCAACCAAATCATGGAAAATAAACTAATAACTGAGAGAAATGCTGAATAGATTTTGCCAGCTGCCTACTGAGAATAAATTTCATGTGAAAAGAATGTGGTCATAAGGGGAGGAAGATACGTGCCTTGTGCCTGGTCTGCAGAAAAACAGACAGACATTAAAAGGAAACAAAACCCAGAGGACATTGTTTGAAAACTGGCCACGGCACAGTCCTTAAAAGGATTAGCCTAAATGAGAGAGCTCTCAGATCCTCCATTCAGTGTCTTGAACTTGGATTTCTCTGTTTGATGAAATAACCCGGACCCCGAGGAGTTCACACGGACCACCGTGAATTAGGCCTCTCCTGCAGGTTGGATGGGTCCTGTCCCACCAGGGACTGCTGTGGGCTCCTGGGGCTTTCCCTGGCAGCTGTCCTGGCCGGCGGCTGGCGACACAGGACTCCAGGGCTTTCACCCCTGCAGGCCTTGCAACTGCGTACTCTCGAGGTGCTGTGAGGTCAGGGGGCTGTGAGTCTCCCCCTCGCTTCCCTTATGATTTTTTTTTTTTTGTGACGGGAGGAGGAAGAAGGGAGAAAGGAAGGAAGGCAGGAAGGAAGGGGAGATGAAAAAATGAGGAAACTATTTTCACTTAAATGTTTTCTGTTAAGTTTCTCAATATAAATTTGTAAGATGCTTCTTCTATGCATCTTAATTCTCCAAGATTGCTATGAAAAGTCACGATGATAAAGTCTGCCTGCCACTTCACACAACTAAATACCTAGAAAAGCACATAAAAATGCACTGACATGGATGTCACAGAATAAAACATTAAACCACCCAAAGGAAATCCCATCCATCAGGCCAAGAACCGGCCCTGCCTCTCAGCCCCTGCGTGAGTGGACGCTGACCACACAAAGCCCTGAAAATCAGCAAGGAGATAATGGTCACCACTGATCAGCTAGAGCACATCTAGAGCTGTTCTTTATTTTTTTAAAAAAATAGAATCTTCCTTCATGTTTTAATCTCTTTTTCACAAATCCCACATAACTCAGAGAAAGCGCGTCAGGTGAGTTTCACTACACAGTGAGCCAGGCTGCCCCTGCGTTCTGCCAGCCATGAGCTGGTGTTTTTAAGGATGCTAATAATGGAAATGCATTACAGGATTCACAAAATGTATAGATGTAAAATGTGTAACAACACTAGCACAGAGGACAGGGTGGCTAAGTAGAACATGTGCTGCTGAAAATTCTCACATCATATGTGAAATGGTGTACTGCTAATCCATACTAGGATGTGATTTGATTCAGGAGGCATGTTGTAATCCTGAAGCAAACACTAAACATGCAACAAAGTCATAGCTAATAACCTGAGAGTGGAGAAAAAGAATTTTTAAAATATTCATTTAATACTGAATGCTCTTTAATATTAGTGTATTAAAGAAAAAAGGAAAAAGGGAAGGAGGAACAAGAAACTTAGAGACAAACACAAAAGTAATAACAAAAAAGTAGACCTAGAAATATAATTACCTTAAATATAAATGTATTATATTTATATAAAGGGAACAGATTCTTAGACTCAATAATAGGAAGACCAACCTACATGCTATTTATAAGAAATGTGCTTCAAATACAGAGATACTGGGCTGGGGATTTAGCTCAGCAGCATAAGCGCCTGCCTGGCAAGTGAGAAGTAATAAGTTTGATCCCCGGTACAAAAAAAAAAAAATAGAGATACTGACATGTTAAGTATAACAGTATCAGAAAAATATAACAAGGAAAACTAAGAAAGCTAGAAGACATATATTAACATCGTATAAAGCATACTTTAAAATAAAGATTATTACCAGTTATAAGACAAGGAATTTTCCGTTCAGAAGATCAGTTCATTAGAGAATGTCATAATCCTAAGTGATGATGCACCTCATAACAGAGCTTCCACATACACAAAACAAAAACTGAAAACTAAGAAATCAACAGATTCAGGAATATAGTTGGCTATTTTAACACTCTTTGTTTTAGTGACTGATAAAACAGGGACCTAGAACATCACCTGAGTCCCTGGGCACCAAACGAACATGGCCAATTCTTTTCAAACATGTATTTAAAGAATAGTTGTTGACTAAATTTACCTACTTGGCTGGTCACTCAACCATCACAAAGTTAACAAGGTTTAACGAGCTCCAGAGGTGTTGAAGGACCACGTGGCTGCCACAGGCCGCTCTTATTAGCTAGAGCGTCGACTTGTGCCACAAACCCAGGCAAAATCTTACTGATTGCACACAGCCAAGATGTACTGGGCTCATTAGGGTGCAGCTAAGTTGTCCTTGTAGGGACAAGGCGTGGCTGGGCTCTTGTGGCTCCTTAGCTAGCGGGCTGGCCTGTGGTGGCCTGTGGTTGGTTAGTGGATTGGCCAGGCTAACTGAGGGCAGCTCGCTTGGGCAGCTCTTCCCGGCTCCATTTGATCTCTGTCTTCAGCGAGGTGCCCTGTGCTATTCACATGGCGACAGTGATAAGGGGTCCAGAGAGCATCAGAGGAGAGCAAGCCCCACTGTGCATAGGCTTTTTAAGTCTCTTCTGTCTCGTGCTGGTGTGCGCACTTCTGTCCAAACCAAATCACAGGGACAGGCCCATGGTGAGAAAAAACAGGCCCTTGACGTTGTGTGGTGAATGCAAAGGTGGAGAGAAACTTGTGGCCATTTCTGTGCTTTGTATGTAATATAACTGAAATCAACCCAAGGTAAGGAAAGGGCTGGGTGATTGATTCAAGTTACTGTAATTTCCAGGGAGCCAACTATGGCTGAATTCAGGTTCTCAGGTTCCATCCCCAGAACTCAATCTCACCTCTCTGTCTTCTTCCCTTTCTAGGATCTGTGTCTGGAAGATTTCACCATGTTGACAAGACGACGCTCAGTTGATTCAGATTTTCATTTTATCTCCTCGGCAACTGCGACAGAGGAAAAGAAGTGAATTCCACCCCATCCACATCCACCTTTCCAGTATAATTCCTAAGATTCACTTATTCCAGGCCAACTTAGTACGCATCTCTGAGCTAAAGTCTGTGGCCAGTAAGATACACCTTGTTCACGCCTAGTGGTGGGGGACACTGCAGTCCTGAGAGAAGACACGAGTTCCACCAAAAGGACACCTAGGTGCTGAGCTGACAAAACAATGGATGTTCAGAGCTAGAAAAACGTCCTGATGAGGAAGATGCTGTTTGTGTTAGGAGATTATAAAATGCTTCTGTTGCTTCGTCACAAGGGATACGCTGTGTGCTGCATACTACGCACTTTTAAGCTTTATATCATAGGGCTCTGGGTCTAGAAAAACCAAATTTTGATCTGAATGATGCTTGGTCCTGGATCCTGAGTTTGGAGCTGTGGCAGAATGGAATTTTCAGGTTGCTTCCTTGGGGAAGAGAAAGTGGATTCTGCGTGCAGGATTCTGTGTGGGCCAAGGAGATGGGGCAGAAGTTAGCACTGCACACCCACACCTCTGTCTTTTCCTCCAGGGCACACAGGAGCATTGTGTGCTCCCAGCCTGATGACATGCAGCATTTCCAGGAAGCTATTCATCTGTCTTTAACCTCCTGAGCAGAAGTGGTAACCACGTGGCAGCCCTAGGCTGAAGTATCTTGTTGCCACGGTGATCATAAAAGAACGCATGACCATGTGAGCACCATGCAGTGGGCTGCCGACCCCGGACCATCATCCAGACCCGCAGCAGACTTCGCATGACTGAGAAATCAGCTTGTGTTACACGGGCCACTAAATGTTCCCAGTATTTGTTAGTGCAGTATAACCAAACCTAACCGGCTTTTCCATCCTAAATCACACTATAAAGCAAGTGCGTTTTCTTCGATTTTAACAGCAGAGAAATGCAGACATAGTGCCGGAGTCCAGCTGTGGCAGGGCTAGGGTTTCCCAAAGGTGGACAGGGAGTCGGCGAGTGAGAGACAGAAGACACTGCACACCAGTCTGTGAGTGAATCTGAATCTGCTTTATTTTTTAGAAGCTGGAATATATATTTGCTAACCTTGGCAGCAACCCCCAGCCCCAAGCAGGAAGCGCCCCAGGCTTAGGGCCAG
>PVLA01018699.1:0-13916 GCA_004027455.1 Hydrochoerus hydrochaeris
TGCAAATATTGATAATTTAACTTCTTCCTTTCCTATCTTTACTCCTTTTATTTCTGTCTCTTGTCTGATTGCCCTGGCTAGTGTTTCCATAACTATGTTGAAAAGGAGTGGTGAGAGTGGACATCCTTGTCTTGTTCCTGATTTTAAAGTGAAAGCTTTCAGTTTTTGTCCATTTAGTATAATGTTGGCTGTTGGTTTGTCATAGATGGCCTTTATGAGGTTGAGGTAGACGCCATGTATTCCGAGTTTCTGGAGGGTTTTTATCATGAACATGTGTTGGACTTTGTCAAAAGCTTTTTCTGCATCTATTGAGATGACCATGTGGTTTTTGTTTTTGGCTCTGTTGATGTGGTGTATTACATTTATTGACTTGCATATGTTAAACCATCCCTGCATTCCTGGAATGAACCCCACTTGGTCATGATGTATAATCTTCTTGATGATTTGATGCATTCTATTTGCCAGTATTTTATTGAGAATCTTTGCATCAATGTTCATTAGTGAGATTGGCCTATAGTTCTCTTTTTTGGTTGGATCTTCCTCTGGTTTTGGTATCAGAGTAATATTTGCCTCCAGGAATGATTTAGGGAGGATTGCTTTTTTTTTTCAATTTTGTTGAAGAGTTTAAGGAGTACTGGCATCAAATCTTCTTTAAATTTCTTGCAGAATTCATCTGTGAATCCATCAATACCTGGACTTTTCTTTATTGGTAAGTTTTTAATTACATTTTCAATTTCAATAGTTGACATTGGGTTGTTCAAAATTGCTCTATCTTCTTGGTTGAGCTTTGTAGTTCATATGTTTCTAGAAATCTGTCCATTTCCTCTGTGTTTTATACTCTATGTGAGTAGAGCTTTTCAAACAAGGTATTCATGATCTTTTGAATTTCCATGGGATCTGTAGTAATTTCTCCCTTTTCATTTCTTATTGCATGAATTTGGGTTTTTTCTTTCTTTCTCTTGATAAGGTTAGCTAGGGGGTTGTCAGTTTTGTTGACTCTCTCAAAAAAACAGCTTTTTGATCCATTAATTCTTTGTATTATTTTTTTAGTTTCAATTGCATTGATTTCTGCTCTAATCTTTACAATTTCCTCTCTTCTATGAGCTTTGGGTTTAGCTTGCTCTTCTTTTTCTAGAAGCTTGAGATGGAGCATTAGCTTGTTTATTTGTGCTCATTCTGTTTTCTTGATATGACAGTTTATTGCTATATATTTCCCTCTTAAGACTGCTTTCATTGCATCCCACAGACTACAGTATGTTGTTTCTATATTTTCATTGAATTGTAGGTATTGTTTTATTTCTTCTTTAATTTCATCTGTAGCCCACTGGTTGTTCAAAAGGCTGTTGTTTAATTTCCATGTATTTATGCAGTTTTTACAATTTCTTTTGCCATTAATTTCCAATTTCAGTGCACTTTGGTCAGATATTACGCATGGTATGATTTCAATACCTTTGCATTTACTTAAGAATATTTTATGGGATAATATATGGTCTATTTTGGAGACTGTCCCATGTGCAGCTGAGAAGAATGTGTATTCTGATGTGGTTGGGTGGAACACTCTGTAAACATCTACTAAGTCCAATTGCTCACAGGTATGATTCAGTTCTGTTATTTCTCTGCTGACTTTTTGTCTAGTTGATCTATCTCTTTGTGACAATGGGCTGTTAAGATCTCCTGTTATAATTGTGTTCTTGTGTATTTGGTTTTTCATGTCCATTAGTATCTATCTTATATAGTTGAGTGCTCCTGTATTTGGTGCATATATATTTATAAATGTTAGTTCTTCCTCTTGAGTTTTACCACTAACAAGTATGTAGTGACCTTCTCTATCTCTTTTAATCATTGTAGGTTTAAAGTTCACGTTGTCTGCAAATAGAATAGCTACCCCTGCTTTTTTCTGGGTTCCTATTGCATGGAATACTGTTTTCCATCCTTTGACTTTTAATCTATGAGTTTCCTTTTGGGTCAGATGTGTTTCTTGTACACAGCATATTGTGGGATCCTGTTTCTTGATCCATTCTGTCAATCTATTTCTTTTTATGGGTGAATTGAGGCCATTTATATTTATTTATAGCACTGATATGTACTGGCTCGACTTTGCCATGTTATGTTCCAGTTGTTTGTTTTTGCTTTTCCTCTTATTTAATTGCTTATCCTACCTGGTGGTTTCTTTCTGTTGTTGTTTTGGGGATTGTGGTCATTTTTATCTCTGTCTAGTTTGTACTTCATTAATCTTTCTAGGGTTGGTTTGGTGGACATGAATTTCTTCAGTTGTTCTTTGTCATGAAAGTATTTTGTTTCTCCATTATATTTGAATGAAAGTTTTGCTGGGTACATCAGTCTGGGTTGAAGATTGTTTTCTTTCAGGGCTTGAAATACCTCACTCCAAGATCTTGACTTGAAGGTTTGTACTGAAAAGTCTGCCATGATTCTATTGGGCTTTCCCTGTTAGGTGAGTTGTGTCTTTTCTCTGACAGCTTTTGATATTCTGTTTTTATGCCGTATGTCTGAGATCTTAATTATTATGTGTCTGGGTGTAGATTTATGTTGATTGTGACTGTTTAGTGTTCTATATGCCTGACTTATCTGCATATCAGATTCTTTCCCCATGTTTGGGAAATTTTCTGCTATTATTTCTGTAAATACTTCATGTATGTCGTTTGCCTGCATTCCTGTATCTTCGCTAATGCCCATTATTCTTATATTGTTGCTCTTGGCATCATCATGAAGCTTCTGGATTGTCATGTCATGCTGCTGTTATTTTTAAAAGTTCTATCCTTTCCTGATCACTAACTCTGATCCTGTCCTCAAGGTCCAAAATCTTATCCTCAGCTTCCTTTCGGCAGTTCTGCACACTTTCAATAGAATTTTTTGTTTCTTGGATGTCTCTTTGAGTTTGTTTCATGAATTCTGCTTGTTTTCTATATTGTTCATTCAAAGTTTCAATCAGTGTCCCATGCTTATGTTCTTTTTTCTCTAGTTCTTCTTTAGCTGCATTCAACAACTCTTTTACTAAAGGTGGTATTTCTATCTTTACATGGGAGACTACTTCTAGTTTGATTTCCTCTATAGCCTGATGCAGTTGTCTTTTTATTTCACTGGTTATCTTTTCAGAGATTCCCAGTGTGTTACTTTTGGTTTCCTCTATTTCAATGTCTGGTATACTTGCTTCTGGTGAACTATATGTTTGAGACTGCATTTTGCTTTTCCGTTTTGTCATTTTCACTCTGCCTGGTGTTTTCTATGTGTAGGAGGGGATCACATGCACTCTTTTCAGACTCACCAAAGTCTTACAGTTAGTTGGAGGGTGTTTTTACTACTGGCCCTATTGATCTACTGTACACCTCTATGTTAGGGATCTACTCACCACACTGATGTAGTCATTCATTCCAGTGTAGTCCAATGTTCACCACCTGGGAGCAAAGTTCCAAATTTTCTCACACTAAGTGGATCCTGCTGAGATCTTCCGATGTTCCAGGTGGAAGGCAGGCCCATCTGTAGCAGTCCAGGGTAGTTTTCAGTCTTAGACGGGCCTCCTCGATGTTCCCGGTGGCAGGGCAGGCCCACAGGGGAGGTTCCTACCCCTGAGGCGGGCTTGCTCTGAGTTTCAGGTGGCAGAGTGGGCCCTTGGTGGAGCTTCCTGATGCAGGCTTTGGGTAAGTTCCCAGAGGCAGGGAGGGCCCATGGTGGAGGTTCAAGGCAGCTTACCCCTGATGCAGGCTTCTGCTAATTTCCCCAAGGCAGGGTGGGCCCATGGTGGAGGTTCTGGACAGCCTATGCCTGATACAGGCTTCCGCTAAGTTCCTGGAGGCAGGGCGGGCCTATGGTCGAGGTTCTGGGCAGCCTATGCCTGATGCAGTCTTCCACTAAGTTCCTGGAGGCAGGGCGGGCCCAAGGTGGAGGTTCTGAGCAGCCTATGCCTGATACAGGCTTCTACTAAGTTCCCGGAGGGAGGGCGGGCCCATGGTGGAGATTCTGGGCAGCCTATGCTTGATACAGGCTTCTGCTAAGTTCCCGGAGGGAGGGCGGGCCCACGGTGGAGATTCTGGGCAGCTTACCCCTGATGCAGGCTTCTGCTAAGTTCTATCTGTCTTCTTTTCCCTTCTTTCTTTTCCTCTTTCCCCCATTCCAGTTTCTCTTTCCTTTTGAGCAGTTTCTTCTCTTTTCACTTCCACAATATCAACTATACATTTTGGATCATATTTATTCTTTCAGTTTTTTATAGTAGGGAGACAATATGATGTTTACACATGCGAGTCTGATACTTATTTCACTTATAAGTATGGTCTAATTTGCATCCATTTACCTATAAAAGCCTAGAGTTTATCCTTCTTTATAGCTAAGGTGTACTCCATTGTATAAAAATTCCACATGCTTTTTATCCATTCTATTGATAATGGAAAATTTTGGTTGTTTTGAAGGTTTAGGTACTAAAAATTGTGTTGTTGTAAACATGGGTGCACATTTATTGCTGTGGTATGATGTTTTCAATTGTTCTGGGAAAATACAAGAGGACTAGCTGGGTTGAATAGGACCTTTAATCCTAGTTTTCTGAGGAATATCTGCACAGTGGTTGTACCAGTCTACACTCCCACCAAGTTAGAAGTGTTCCTTTTTCCCTACAGTCCAGCTAGCATTTGTTATTGGTTGATTTTTTAATGATAGCTATTGTTTCTGGAGTGAGATGTAGTCTCAATGTTTTAATTTGTATTTCTCAAATGACCAATAATGTTGAACTTTTTAATATATATTTCTTTGCCATTTTTATTTCTTCATCTGAGAAATGTGTATTCATCTCAGATGTCCATTTTTGGTTTGGTCTTTGAAATTTAGGGGGCCTGATTTTATTCAAAAATTTTTTGTGTGTGTTTTTGAGATAGGGTCTCACTATGCAGTTCAGGCAGGACTTCGGCTTACTTTGTAGCCCAGGCTGGTCTCAAACTTGCAAACAATTCACCTGCCTCAGCTCCTGAGTTTTTTCACTTCTTTATCTGTTCTATATAGCAGTTCTTTCAGGGACAGTAAGCTAAAATTTTTCCCATTCTGTGGGTTGTCTTTTTACCCTGTTGGTGATTTTTTGAGGTACAAAAATTTTTTTGATGAGATCCCAGTTGTTGATTCCATGAAGTTTTTTCCATGTAGTTTGGGTTTTGTTCTTGAACTCTCTGCCTTCCCCTATGTCTTCAAGATTTCTACCTACCTTGTGTTTCTGTTTTAATATTTAGATCTTTGATCCATTTTGACTTTAATTTAGTGTATGCTAATAGACATGGGTCTAGTTTTAGCCTTTGGCACATGGAGAGTCAGTTTTTTCAACACTTTTATTTTTTTCAGTTGCCTATGGCCTTTAATGAGCATCTATGTAGATTACATATCTTTATAATTACAATATAGAGATCTCTATGAACAAATGTAGACAGATTTTTTTTGGTGAAGAATGCTGTAGGTGATGTCATCAAGGGCTTTAGGCAGCAGCTTCTGCACAGCCAAGGCAGGGTCAGTGTTTGGGGACAGACATAAATATCCACAGTCCATGCATCCCTTTGATCTTTTCTTTTAGTGTCTGATTAACTATTTGTTGCTGACAGACAGTTTTCTTCTTAAATTCTTCTGATTCAATTTTAATTTCATATAGCATCCTGTAGCCTCCTGAAATGTCAGTGACCTTGATAGCTATAGCTTGAGGAAATTTTCTCTGAGAACCCAAGTCACTTTGAGGTCCACCTCCATTGGGGAGACCTCATATGATGAATACAGTAGAGAAGAGGAAGCCCGTGGCTCCAGCAGAGCAGAGGTGACCTTGTGGCTGGGATCTACACAGCCATGCCCAGCTGACACAGTGCTTCAGCACCATTTATTAGAGAAATTATTTTTCTTCCACTGAACATTTGTAGCCTCTTTATCAAAGATAAGGTGACTGAGTGTGTTTATAGTTGTGTCTGCATCTTCTAATCTGTTTCATTGATCTTCAGATCTGTTTTTTGTCAGTACCATGCTGATTTTATCACAGTAGCTTTGCAGTATAGTTTAAACATGGGGATTATGATGTCTCCTGCCTTGCCTTTGTTGCCCAGGATTGGCTTTGTTATTCTAGGTCTCTTTATTTTCAAGTGAATTTAAGGTGCATTTTATTTAGATCTGGGAGCTATGCTAATGGTATTTTGATCAGGATAACATTAAATCTGTAGAAAGACAGTTTTGTGAGTACAGCCATTTTCACAATGTTGGTTTTGCCTCTCTATTAGCAAGGATTACCTTTCCATTTTCTGATGTCCTCTTTGATTTCCTTTTTTGGAATGCTGTACTTTTCATTGTACAGATCTTCTACATCCTTTGTTAGATTGATTCCTCTGTATTTCATTTTTTGGATACTATTTTGAAAAGTGTTGCTTCCCTAATTTCTCTCTTAGTGAGCTTGTTGTTTATGTACAGGAATGCTATTGATTTTTGAGTGTTAATTTTGTATCCAGCTACACTACTGAATTTATTAAATCTAGTAGTCTTTTGGTTGAGTTTTTGAGGTCTTTTATGTAGAGCATCATGTCATCTGCAAATAATGACAGTTGATCTGTCTTTTTGTGACAATAGAGTATATTAATGTCCCCCATTACAATTATATTATTGCTTATTTGATTTTTCATGTCTATCAATGTTTGTCTTCTATAGTTGGGTGTTCCTGTATTTGGTGAATACATCTTTATGATTGATACCTCTTCCTCTTGAATTTTTCCCCTAACAAATATGTAGCAACCTTTTTAAAAAATCCTTTTTGATCATTCTTGGTTTGAGGTGTACATTGTCTGCCAACAGAATAGCTACCTCTGCTTTTTTCTGGGTTCCTGTTGTGTGGAGTATTGTTTTCCATCCTTTGACTTTCAGTCTATGAAAGATAGTTTGGTTTTCATTGTTAAACTGTTTGGCAGGGTGCAGAACTGTGCTTACCACTGGGTGCTCAGAAGGAACAGGCTACACAAATGACTTCACATGGCTATTTCCTGTCACTGTGTTCCTTATTACATAAACCCAGTGTGATCCACCTTCCAACATGAAGTACAAACTTCAACTCACAGATTTGAAGTGAGAGGCAGTCATATCTGAAGGCATTTATTCAAGGAGTGATTCACTCAACGTCACAGCTTTTCTTCCTCTGGCTAGTGTAATATATCTAAATAGCATTCTCTTGAAGAAGAACATTGCTGGCAGTTGGGGTTCACATATTAACTGAAACATATGAAAAGGCTTGTTTAGTGACTAGATTTCTTGCTAGTCGAAGAACAGTTACTGCAGTATGGACTGTTTTCTGTAGACAGTCTCCTAATTCTTGAGACTCACACATTCACAAAATTGAAAGGGACCTCCAAGACAAGGTGAGAGGCCAGTGCTGAAGACTGCATCAGTGTCTCCTCCAGGTAAGGCCAAGATCTCCTTCTGTAGGAATATGACTGCCTCATTCACAGTCTTATAACCAGGTAGAATGGATGTATCAGAGGAGATACTGGAGTTTGCAGTCTGTCTCAGGGTTACCAAGCTATTATCAGTGTACAAATTCGAGCTTCTGTTCTTTGAACCCTCATAATAAACATAGAAGCTGCTTTCAGTCTTCTGATCCGGAAGCCCTTGGATACCATCTGTTTCATTTTCAAACCATTTCCCAAAGGCTTTGCCTAGATCTTCTGCCACATGTTTTGTTACATCCATACTAACTTCATATGCCAAGTTAGCAGCACTTACAAGAAAGACAAAGATTGTAGCAAGGAATCTAGCTTCTTTGGAGCAACTACTTCCTGGGGATTTACATAACTACAGATATCATCAATGGAAGACATGAGGTAGGATAGAAGCTGGATAATTTCAAGACCTTCTCCTACTTGAGAACAACTGCTATAGATGAACCAGTTATTTCCTTGAAGGTTTACTAAGTTATCGTGATTTGAGTAGCTGTATCTTGTCCATGGGAGAGAAGTACTGCATGCCAGTCTCTTTCTCAGTTGCTTCACTGATAGCAACAATGTCACTGACTGGAGAGTAAATAAGTCATTGAGAAAGATACTGTGATCTGGGGTCAGCATTTCTACTTCCTTTAGCATTCTATGGTTAATACCAAGGTCCTCAAAAAAAGCTTCGATCACACCATGGACCTTTGAAAACCCTGATAATCACACTGGCCAGTCAAGTTGTTTAAGATGGAATCCCTTTCAAATGATGTTAGAGATTTCTTCTTTATCCTTTGATTCTTTGAACATTTGTTGCTGTCTCTGGCCCAGCCTGTCCTGTAGCTTTTATTAAAGCATGGTTTTTGGATCCTTGTCTATGAAGATTTGGGCAGTGCCAGCTCCCTTCTACTGTCTCCCAATAATACCTACATGCTTAATATGCTTCTGTGGAGTTTCAGATTTGTTATTCTTGCACAGGACCTGACCATGAAAATGTTCCAGCAAGGCCTTTACTTCTTTGGTCATTGAAAGCTATGAACATTTTTGAAATTCTTCATCATAACTAGTTTTATTCCCTTACCCAGTTTCAGTCTTTACCACATAATTTATCTTAAGAGGTAAAGACTTTTGTTTGACCCTCACACTTTTTCCTCCACCTTTCTGTACATCTATTGCCTGACAAATGAAACAATCATGATATATAATGTCAATTTTTCCATCAATGTTTTGTCTTTTTTGGGAAGTCCTTGTGAACTAATCCTTTGGCAAAAGTACATGCAATTTATTCTAGGTATATATTTGTCCATTCCTCTAAAGGTTTTAATTCTTGTTCCAGGGATTCCATAATTAGTCTTTGCTGTGTCTGCAGCAATGTTTCCAACAGTAAACATCATGTCATAAGCAACAGATTCAGTTGTGTGAAGTATTTGGGTAGTATTCATGTGACTCCTACTTCTGGTAATATGTGAAGCAAGACTTCAGGCCATTTAGTACTGTTTTCTGTTTTTGTTCCTATTCCATATTGGCATGAAAATGGTGAATTCATGTTTTCTCCCCAAGCAGATTCCATTGGATTTCTTATGCTTCCCAACAATTCTGTCCTTTCTGTTAATCTTGTGTTACTTCTTGGCGGGGTCTTACAAATGACTCATATGTTGATATTGGCACCTGAAACAAAACTTTTTTGAGATAAGTGTAGTCCTTCTGATTTGATCAGTTGGATTTCATACATTACTTTTACAATATAATTGTGGTAGTTTTAATTCAGTGTACTTATCTTTGAATTGAGTTAATTTTGTCATCCTCATTTCATATATGTGCAATATATCCTCATTTCACATATTCACATCCCTTTAGACTGAATAGTTTACAGGGGCTTGAGTAAAGCAGAAGACCCTGAATAGTTGCAGGAAACATATGTAACTTGTGTAGTGGAGGATCTTGAAGGCAGTAAAGTGGCTGAGGGTGCCAATTGCCTGGAAAGCTATCACTTTTAGCCAGAAAGGATGAATATGGAGATTGCTTCGTGAGGTGGATTAATTAATGATTTGCTTGCAACACCCAGTTGAACTGAATCTGTGTAGTTCTGGGTGTGGATGGCCCACCTGAGGAGTTACCAACAGCATGAAAGGAGAATTGGAGGGGAAGATGGTGTGGTATTGATTCTCCTGGAAAAGCTTGTCACGTTGACTCTCCTGATATGAACTCAGCTCTTCTCATTGTTGGGGAAGTACGTGTTCTCATTCTGTCACTGAGAATGGCTGCAGTTCTCTTTGGGGGAGCTCAGGTCTTTACCTTGAGCATCATTTCCTGGCTTTAGTGCAGATCCCTCATCCCTGGTGGCACAGATCCTTCACCCACTGTTACAGACTTTCTAGCTTTTACCATTGGTCTATGGGTCTTCTCAGTGCTGATCCTTGAGTCAGACTTATAGGAGACATTGTCATGAGCTCTAGATTTCCAGTTGGACTCATAGAAGGAATAGACATGGCTCTAGGTCTTCAGCAGGATTTGTGCAGGACGTTGCTATGGGATCCAGGCCCTCAGCTGTATTCTTTGGATCTCTAGTGTGTGGGCAGATCTTCCAGGCTCTTTTGCATTTGACATTTTTGTGAATGCTATAAAATAATACTATACATTTTGTATCCTGTATTAAATCTTTTCCCTTGTAAACCCTGACTGTAATACTTTTCTTTCCTTTTTTTCTGCTTTGTTGAATTTATTTTTTTAATGAATGGTTGTTGGAATTTACCAAGTCTTTTTCTCCATCAATGAATAAAATTTTGTACTGTATTGAACTAATACTATGCATTAATATTAGGTGATTTTTGTAAGTTAAAACAACTTTGTTTCCTAGTATAAATTTGAGTTATTTTTAAGTATAATGCCAAAAAAGTAAATATGTTTCTTATACAAACTAGTATTTTGTTAAGAAGTTTTTGCTTCTAATATAAGGAGGGTTTGTAATCTTTTTCTTGTGATATCTTTGATTTTGGTTTTGATTTTGGTGGTATTACAGATTCAGAAGTATTTTTTCCAAATGGTATTTATTCCAAATATTGAGTATGTGTTAATCAGTTGCAAGAGTTTACATATTAAGCTTCCCAAATTGGTATAGATTGTAGTCTAGTACATTTTTCCAGTACTATACATGCTTGCTTAAAATAAATGTTAATGGTGCTCTTTAAGGTAAAACATTCTAAAAGCCCTCAACTACAGTGTTACTTTTCTTTTTGTACAAGATCAAGGGGGAGAAAAATTGTGCTTTGAATTTACCCAGATAAGGATTTTAAAGAATATATTCTTGTCCTTTAAGAAGTTTTCAAGCCACAGGAAATTAAAGGTGCTTTGTTTATTTTTCTAATTTCTTCATTGTAGAATGTTTCTCACCTATCTACTTTTAAAATGAACATTTGATTTTATTTTACTGTTAACCATCACCACAAATTTATATTTCTAATTGGTGGTACAAGTTTAAAGTTGACTATTACATGGTTTGTGGGAATGTAATACCTATAAGAATTGATAAATTGAATAGGAACCAGCTAGTAATGTAATTTAATTGTAAAGTTTATATTTGATGTATTGCAATAAATATTTTATTTATAGTTTTGTAACAGATTTTAATTAAAACAGGAAACTTTAGTAACTTCATAAGCTTTTATAAGATATAATTTTGACCAAAGCTTTCTGGATATTATTCTTCATTCTTTCATTTACTAGCTTAGGAAAGGTGCTAATTCTGTTTCTCAGTAACCACATATATGAAATGACAAAAAGATTGAGTAATATGCTAAATACCTACACAAATTGGTGTATAATATTATTATGGAATTAATAATAACATTTCTACACAGTGGTAGAGTTTAGTTTTAATGCCAACTCATCTAACTATGATTCATTTTTAAAAAATCTTTCAGTCTATTTTAATTCAAAATATTTATTGTTAACTAAAATATTTAACTACCACTCATTGGTTTTCCTGCCAATTACAACTATCAATGATAGGAATATTTGACAAAAATAAATTAACTGCCCAGAACCTCCACCGTGGGCCCGCCCTGCCACCAGAAACTTAGCAGAAGCCCGCCTCAGGCATAGACTGCCTAGAGCCTCCACCGTGGGCCCATCTTCCCACCAGGAACATCAAGGGGGCCGTCCCAAGACTGAAAACTGCCCTGTACTGCTTCAGCTGGACCCACCCTCCCACCTGGAACAGCAGACTCCAGTTAGTGTGAAAAAATTTGGAACTTTCCTCCCAGGTGGCAAACCTTGGACTACAGCAGATTAACTATATCGGTGTGGTGAGTATGCCCCTAAAACAGACTTGTACAGGGGATAAATAGGGCCAGTAGTAAAACCCCCTCCAACTAACTGTAAGACTTTGGTGAGTCTGAGAAGAGTGTGTGTGATCCCCTCCTACACATAGAAAATAAAAAGAAATAAAAAGAAATAGATTGACAGAATGGATCAAGAAACAGGATCCCACAATATGCTGTGTACAAGAAACACATCTGACCCAAAAGGAAACTCATAGATTAAAAGTCAAAGGATGGAAAACAGTATTCCATGCAATAGGAACCCAGAAAAAAGCAGGGGTAGCTATTCTATTTGCAGACAACGTGAACTTTAAACCTACAATGATTAAAAGAGATAGAGAAGGTCACTACATACTTGTTAGTGGTAAAACTCAAGAGGAAGAACTAACATTTATAAATATATATGCACCAAATACAGGAGCACTCAACTATATAAGATAGATACTAATGGACATGAAAAACCAAATACACAAGAACACAATTATAACAGGAGATCTTAACAGCCCATTGTCACAAAGAGATAGATCAACTAGACAAAAAGTCAGCAGAGAAATAACAGAACTGAATCATACCTGTGAGCAATTGGACTTAGTAGATGTTTACAGAGTGTTCCACCCAACCACATCAGAATACACATTCTTCTCAGCTGCACATGGGACAGTCTCCAAAATAGACCATATATTATCCCATAAAATATTCTTAAGTAAATGCAAAGGTATTGAAATCATACCATGCGTAATATCTGACCAAAGTGCACTGAAATTGGAAATTAATGGCAAAAGAAATTGTAAAAACTGCATAAATACATGGAAATTAAACAACAGCCTTTTGAACAACCAGTGGGCTACAGATGAAATTAAAGAAGAAATAAAACAATACCTACAATTCAATGAAAATATAGAAACAACATACTGTAGTCTGTGGGATGCAATGAAAGCAGTCTTAAGAGGGAAATATATAGCAATAAACTGTCATATCAAGAAAACAGAATGAGCACAAATAAACAAGCTAATGCTCCATCTCAAGCTTCTAGAAAAAGAAGAGCAAGCTAAACCCAAAGCTCATAGAAGAGAGGAAATTGTAAAGATTAGAGCAGAAATCAATGCAATTGAAACTAAAAAAATAATACAAAGAATTAATGGATCAAAAAGCTGTTTTTTTGAGAGAGTCAACAAAACTGACAACCCCCTAGCTAACCTTATCAAGAGAAAGAAAGAAAAAACCCAAATTCATGCAATAAGAAATGAAAAGGGAGAAATTACTACAGATCCCATGGAAATTCAAAAGATCATGAATACCTTGTTTGAAAAGCTCTACTCACATAGAGTATAAAACACAGAGGAAATGGACAGATTTCTAGAAACATATGAACTACAAAGCTCAACCAAGAAGATAGAGCAATTTTGAACAACCCAATGTCAACTATTGAAATTGAAAATGTAATTAAAAACTTACCAATAAAGAAAAGTCCAGGTATTGATGGATTCACAGATGAATTCTGCAAGAAATTTAAAGAAGATTTGATGCCAGTACTCCTTAAACTCTTCAACAAAATTGAAAAAAAAAAGCAATCCTCCCTAAATCATTCCTGGAGGCAAATATTACTCTGATACCAAAACCAGAGGAAGATCCAACCAAAAAAGAGAACTATAGGCCAATCTCACTAATGAACATTGATGCAAAGATTCTCAATAAAATACTGGCAAATAGAATGCATCAAATCATCAAGAAGATTATACATCATGACCAAGTGGGGTTCATTCCAGGAATGCAGGGATGGTTTAACATATGCAAGTCAATAAATGTAATACACCACATCAACAGAGCCAAAAACAAAAACCACATGGTCATCTCAATAGATGCAGAAAAAGCTTTTGACAAAGTCCAACACATGTTCATGATAAAAACCCTCCAGAAACTCGGAATACATGGCGTCTACCTCAACCTCATAAAGGCCATCTATGACAAACCAACAGCCAACATTATACTAAATGGACAAAAACTGAAAGCTTTCACTTTAAAATCAGGAACAAGACAAGGATGTCCACTCTCACCACTCCTTTTCAACATAGTTATGGAAACACTAGCCAGGGCAATCAGACAAGAGACAGAAATAAAAGGAGTAAAGATAGGAAAGGAAGAAGTTAAATTATCAATATTTGCA
>PVLA01018700.1:0-13916 GCA_004027455.1 Hydrochoerus hydrochaeris
TCACTAGATGATTTGCACACCTATATCAGTTTGATATATTATATACTTCATATTTCTGGAGTATTCCTTTGTGTCTTAAAAGTCTCTTTCACTCAATTTAATTTAAAAGAAACATACAGAAAAAAGAAAACAGCAGTTCTCAATTTTGGATGCTGACATAGGAAATACATTGAAATAGAATTAAGTTAAACAAAGTGATTTTAATAATGTTGAAGACAATTTAGAAAATAATCTTTAGAGGAAAGAGAAACATTTTATCCATTGTTAGTGGTTTGTGCATGCTTTTCTGTATCAGTGCTAATGAACATATATCTATACGTAGTTAACATAATTCATGTCTTTCATTAGTGATTGCTGCTTCTTTAGTCACTTTAAAGTTTCATACCTAATAATCTCTGTGAAAGAAAAACTTGAAAGATTAACATGCATTCAGTATATAAGCAAAATTTAAACTCCCATGGAGCAATACATTGAACTTTCATCCTATGTAGCATCCTATCAGATTCATACATATGCTAATTTGTACATTGGGATCAATTTCTATCTATGTTTTTCTCATTTTTGTTTATATTTCCTTCCCTGTTTTTTTTTATTTTATTCTTTTCCTTCTCACACTCTCTCAGGTATGTCTCTCTTGACTTGTTCTTCTGTATAAACATTCTCAGTAAGGTCTATTTTTCCTAAGCTGCCCAACATTATTATACTCTCTTTCTGTTTCTAAGTAGTGAAACAGAGAATTTTTCAAAGAAATTTTAAATTGCATGTCAAAATATGGTTTGTTCTTCAGATTGACATTATTGGTAGCTATTCTGTCATTAAAAACAGTGCTAAGAGTTCAATCTAGTGCCAACATAAATTATCATGGTTTTGTCTGCAGGTGTTCATGCTGAGACATTCACAGCTAAAGGCACAAGAACAAAAACATTTACTCAAAAGATCACCCTAAATAGGTCTTCTACTCTTCATTCCCAGTCATTTTGAAACTTCAGTACACACACACACACACACACACACACACACATGCATGCATACACAGAATTGTCACAAAGAGAATATTTCCCCAAATTTCATAACCCCTTCCAAAAAATGATTCCATTGATAATGCAGTAGAGGAAATTTCAAAAAAATTTTTTTAAATGTCAGGGAAAATGATCAATTATGATAAACATGATGTAAATAAAGTTCTGACTTAATCAAGTATTGAAATATTTAATGAGATTAAATATGATACAGTACAGAGGAGAATGAATTAAGGAGGTAGTATTGGTACATTATGTGACAGACTGCTTCAATGAAAATAGAACTATTGGAAAAGAACTATGAAAGCCTGAAAGATGATCCTCAGTCAAGTGAAAACTTCAAGTGAAAATTTCAGCACTTTGATGAATCACAAGGAAGACTATCATGATTTTTTTATTTAAAGAAAAAATAAAAACAGAAAAAGAGGTAGACATAATATAGAATTTTAAAAAAACGTTTAGAAATTCCTACTTGATTAATTATATATTGTTACCTTAGAAGTAGTTGCTCAAGTCACAAAATCAAAACATAAAAAGTGGACAGTCAAACAATGACACTACAAACCAATTTGTTTGATGAACTAACAAAAACAGTAGTGATTATCTATTTTACACAATTAAAGAGACACACAGTTATATCCTTTAGAGCACTTTCTTTCCCTTTCATTATTAAAATATCTATTACACATTTTGGATCTCATTACTTTTTCAGTTATTTATTGTTTTTTATACTAGGGAGACAATGTAATATTTACAAATGTGAGTCTGATTTACTTCATTTATGAGTATGACATCAAGTTATTTCATTTAGCTATAAAAGTTTCAAGATCATTCTTCTTTATAGCTGAGTAATATTCCATTGTATAAGAACACCACATCTTTTTCATCCATTCTGTGGTTGATGAGCATTTTGGTTGCTTCCAAGATTTAGCTATTACAAATTGTGCTGCTATAAACAATATATATTTATCATATATATCACTGAGACACGACATTTTCAATTTCTCTGGGAAAATACCCAGGAGGGAATAGCAGGATTGAACCCTAATTTTTGGGAATCTTCATACTGATTTCCATTCTGGCATGTGGAAAGCCAATTTTTCCAACACCATTTATTATCTTTGTTGTTGTGTTTGTGTCTTCTAATCTGTTCCATTGATCCTCAGGTCTATTTCTTTGCCAGCACCAAACTGATTTTATCACTGTAGGTTTATAGCATAATTTCAAGTCATGAATTGAGATGCCTCCTACCTTGCCTTTATTTTCCAGAAAAGAAAAGACTATCATGATCAAATTTCAAATTTAATGTGCTGATTTAGTTACACAAAGAATATAGAATGAGAAAGCACAATAAGTTTGAGAGCTTTTTGAAACTCTAAAAGAACAAGGGGAGGACTCTAGTAGGACAATAAACTACAGGTGCATGGCATAGAAATGAAATATAAGAGAAAATACTTCTTATTTAGGGAACAGAGGCAAGTAAATATGATCAAAAAAGAAACTACTCACAGAAAGCTGTAGTCTAATTGCTAAGAAATTTAGACATGAATATTAAAAGCAGATATAAAAATGCTAAATCACTCACATTTATAAACTCTGAGGCAAAACATAAGATTTTTCAAATTAAAAATCTAGGCCAGAAGGTTTTGAACTGCTATATTTCAAGTCATAAAGAAAATAACTGGATTCTTCCATTACAATACCTAGTCAAATTGAAGGAGAAACAAAGAACTTCAAAGATAAGTCTAATGAAATACCAAATGAGTAAGTACTGTAAAACTTCTTACAGGAATCCTCAAAAAAGTTAAAGAGGGGAGTGAAAACCATGAGACTAAAGAAATACCTAAAATAACAAAACCCAGAAGTTAAACACTAGAAAAAGAATGAAGTGAAATAAATTAATACAGGACATGTAACAATATTTAATGAAAGTGTCACAAATCTTCATCAAGTGACCCAAAGTGACAGATACATCAAAGCACAACATACTAATAAATGTAGCCTTAAATACCTGAATATGAATACAAAAGCCATGAATGTTGGCAAAGATGAGAGAGAAACATGCCCTCTTGCAGCATGGATTGGAGAGTGAAAGAGTAAAATCTCTGTATACATAGAGATATGAATAGACTCAACAAAACTAAGAAAAGAAATAACATTTGATTCAGGTATAAGAAAATGTCAAATGGATGGTACAGGAAAATACAATATTAACAGAATAAAGACCAGTGCCCATTTTCTGATCCGAAATATGTGCATAATGCTAATTATGGTAAAATCTTTTCATATCTATTAAACATGTTAATAAAAGACAGTATTTGAAATAGCATTTCCTTGGTCTCAGAAATAAATCTCAATTTACACCAGATCTATAAGGGACAATTAAAATTATTTGTTGTGTTTCATATAATTTAATCAATTGTTAAAACACTGAAATAATTACATTAATCCTCATACAAATACAATAATTTTGTAGTCAATGATGCTAAGTATCAACTTTAATTATTAAGAAGTTAATGGCAAAGGATCACTGTGCTCAGAAATAATGTCACAGATCTGTCTGATGCCATCTAATGAGCCTAGGGGATTCTGAAGTGACACAACTGTTCACATCTAACTCAGTATACTTTAAAATACTTATGAATAGTGTTTAATTTGAATAAGTTCATCAGCAATACAATACCTGACATAAAGACACTTTTATCTATCACCACATAGTGTCTCTGAAATAGTCAGAAGTGAGCATATTTTCTTGGGAGATTCTAATACATATTTTTTCAGGAATTAATGCAAAATTCACAATAATTATTCTCAGACTCCAACTGTGCATTTTTCTTCATTCTTTGCTTCTTCACCTAAGAAAAATATTGTTGAATGGAACAGTCCAATTTTGATATTATGTTTTAATTTCTTCTTATACTTTTAAAGACTTTTTAATTGATGACATTAAAAGTGTTTGGTAAACCCATGGCAAAATTCATGTTAGATTCAGGGCTGACTGTGTCTTTAGCATAATTTTTCTTTTACAAAATACAAATAAAATAAACCCACTAAAATATCAAACTGCATTACACAACATGGACACCATACATGTAGCAGGAAAACAGGCAAAACAGAATGGAGGTTCTGTCCCATTGCACTGTCCCTTAGGTTGTCCATTTAAGAGATAGGAACACTCAGTTTGCCTAGTGAAAGTTGGCATACCATAGAATATGAAATACATATACATATTGGTTAATAAAGCAACTTACCATAGTCATGGGAGACTATGACATTTCAGTTCTTGAAATAGGATGACATTCAATATATCAATTATAATAAATAGGTAAATCAACAATTATGTATGCAAATAAGCCTTATTGGCACAAAGAGAAACACTTAGAAGAAATTATTAAGTAAATGTTGTCCTTTAAACTTTATTGCTTTCAATTTTTTTCTTGTGAATCTGAATTATACAGTCAAGTAATATTTTATGTATAAAATATTTCCTAGTGAAATTTATATCTTCCATCCTTTACGTTGCTGTTGATAAATATATCTCTAGATTCATCTGCTTCAACAACTTAGTTAAAAATTCTTTAATGGGCCCTTCAATGCAAATGTTATTCCCAGTAAACATATATATATCATGTGTCACTTTGAAAAGAAAATGAATGGAAAGTCATTCCTTGTTCATGGATATGAAAAGCAAATACTCTGAAATGGCCATTCTCCCTAAATTGTTGTACAGATTTAATGCAATTCCAATCCTACCTCAGAGAATACCTCAGAGATCTAGAGAAATTATTCCTAAAATTCATCTGGAACTAGAAAAGACCTAGAACAGCAAAGGTAATTCTGTGCAACAAACACAAGGCAGGAGGCATCACAATCCCTGCCTTGATGATAAACTACAAAGCTACTGTAATAAAGTCAGCACGGCACTGGAATAAAAACAGACCTGAAGATAAATGGAATAGATTAGAAGATACAACTACAAACACACTCAGCCTCCTTATCTTTAATAAAGTGGCCAAACACATTCACTGGAAGAAAGATAGTCTCTTTAGTAAATGGTGCTAGAAAAACTTTCTCTCCATATGCTGAAAACTAAAAGCAGACCCATCATCATGTACTAAATTAAAGTCAAAATGGATGAAAGATCTAAATATTGGAATAGAAACACTAAATCTGATGGAAGACAAAGTTGGTAGAAATCTTGAAGACATAGGTGTAGGCAGAAAATTCATCAACAATAATCAAACCATGGAAGAAACACTTCTCAGAATCAAAAACTGGGAATTCATCTTATTAAAAAGTTTTCACATGTCCAAAGAAATCTCCAGAAGAATGAAAAGAAAACCCACAAACTGGGAAAAAAAATCTTAGTGAACTGTCCCTCATACAAAGGACTTCTGTCTAGAACATATAAAGAATGAAAAATATCAGACCCCTGAAATTCAAAAAACAAATCCAAAGATGGGCATTTGAGATGAATACATGGTTTTCAGATGAAAAAATACAAATGGCAAGTAAATATATGAAAAAAAAAATGTTTGGTCCTTGGTCATTCAAAAAATGCAAATTAAAACAACATTGAGATTCCATCTCAAACCAGAAATAATGGCCAGGATAAAGAAAACTACCAACAACAAATGCTAGAGAGGCTGTGGAGAAAAAGGAACTCTACTGCACTATTGGTGGGAGTGTAGACTAGTGCAACCATTGTGGAGGTCAGTCTGGATGTTCCTCAAAGAGCCAGCATTGGAAGTCCAATTTGACCCAAATATTTCACTTCTAGGCATATTCTCAGATGAATTGAAAATATCATATCACAGTGATATATGTGCACATTGAGATTTGTCAATGTGCACATAGATAGGTAAGTGGATGAAACTTGAGACCATATTCATAAGTGAAATAATTCAAACTCATATGTGTAAATACCATATTGTCTCCCTAGTGAAAGAAATAGTAAGAGTACATAAAATACAAAAGCCTCAATAAATACTGTGAAAGGGTAAGAATGTGCTATAAGGGGAAAAATGTAATCTCAGGGAAAAAGAGGAAAAAAGAAAAGGAAAAGAAAAACTATGTAAATTTGTATAAATAAAATTAAGATAGCGTAGATGATTGTGCTACACATTCTATTAGTTCTTGGAGCAAAATAGTTAACATTCATAGGATTGGATCAATTTTGCACGTTTTTATCTGGTGATCTGAGGGACTCTTTTGAAGATCACTATGTAAATCAATAACCTTAGTTACATTCCTATCACCTTGCTTTAAAGGCCTATAACATCCTTTTTTGGGGCTCCTTGCTATTGTTTTTTTTTTTTTTTGGTCTTTTATGTTTCTTATTCTAGTAATTTGTTTTCTTTTGTTTTGCTTTTTCCTCTAATACAGAAAGGATAGATGTACATGTAGAGGCTTATACATGCCCAGAACTTCTCCTAAACAGTTAATAACAATAGATTGTATTATACATGATGATATTAACAGCTACTTTAAAGAAAAAGATACATCTTGGTATCTATTGTTGATTTCTTATTGTCATTCTCTGAAATCCAGTAGTGAATTTACACTTTATTTAGAGTGGTATTATTTTGTTTTTTGTTATATAATTTCAACATACATGAAGGTATGGATGCTATTTTGAAGAGAAAAAGAGACATCATGGAAGGCATTGTGGAAATCCTATTGTCTGGTTTTTGAAGGCCTGTAATGTCTTCATTATCCTGTTTTGATCAGTTTTATATAATTTTGTGTTGCATCAACTCATTGTTTGTGAAGATATAGACAACTGTTCAGAAGAAAGTAAGAGACCTTATGGTAGCCAATGTTGATCCCCTCTTGTCTTGCTTTGAAACCTGTGTCACTTACACATTGCTTTTTTCTGATCTGTTTTGCTCTGCTTTGTTATGTCTTGTTTTACTCTCTGTAAAATAAAAAAGCAGAAAAAAAGGATATAAATGAATTTCAGAATCACTTTCCAGGACTACAAGAATGTTGAAATCTGTAGGGGTCTTTCAAGTTTGAAAAATTCTTTTGTGAATTTGTCCTTGGAATGTGACCAAGAAAACTTCCCGGGAAACTACACCAGGAGGATGATTAACTATTGCATTACACTGAAGTCTCATTATATGAGGTGCCCTAGAATGATTAGCCCCAAAGTGAAGCCACACTGTCCTGTCTAAATACACAGTCCTTCCCTTAGAGGCTTTTGTGAGAAAATGTTCTAATAAAGTTTCCTTTTAGTCAATAATTGAACTGAATTTAATTTGCCTCATGATAAATAAGTTCACAAATCATAAAAATAAAACAAGAAGCACATATACATCTCAGGTTTATGCAGCTGCTTATTTGTGTTTAGCATTTTATTTCTAATAATACTTACACTTGAGGAGATAACATAGAGATAAAACTGGAAAGTGCTTTTTTTTCCAGCAACTCTATTTCCCAATATGTATCTTTCTAAAAATCTGAAGAGGGTAAGATCATAAAAAGTAAAATGCAAACTTTGTCAAAAATTAGCATAAGTGTATCATTCAGTCTTTACCATGAATAATATTCATATTTGTGAAAACACAGTACACAGTCATCAGAATCAGTCATCAGAAAGTGTACATAGTTTCAAAATATATTTTTAAAATAAATTTCATTTTGAATGATTAAATTGACAGAAGATATCATTAACAGAGTGGAAAATCCACATTGCCCCTTGGTACCACACATTGGTGAAAACTTTCTTTTGGTGGGAAGGTTTTATTCCCAGCTACAGCACAGGAGATGGGGACGGGGCCTTCCCTGTCTCATCCCTGCATCTTCCTGCACTCAGCTGCATGGAGCTTTTACCTCCAGACCCCTCCCTGTTTCCTTCCTCTTTGGTCCACACTAAACCAAATCCTGACCTCAAGGGGTGGCTCTGTGGATACAGATGAAAGAGACACAGTGATTTCCTGGGACAGCATCACTTCTCTGCCTAGTCATCTGAGTGAGGGAGAGGATGGGTTGGTCAGTGCAGCTCTCAGCAGGAGGATGCGACAAACTGTCTAACACAGCCCTCATGTGCACAATACATTCCAAATTAAATTTCAGCTTCAATATTTTTAATAATAAAAATATGTGGGTTTAATTTAATATGCCTCAGCAGATCATGGCAGCAGAAACCATAGGTAGAAAGAACTTCTCCAGTGTGCCTGACTATCTTCCTGGGACTGGCAGATTCTGAAGAGACACAGCTGGTCCTCTTCCTGCTCTTTCTCTTCATCTATCTGGTGATGGTGCTGGGGAACACAGGGATGATACTGAACTTTCACCTGGATCCCAGCTTCACACCCCATGTACTTTGTCCTCATTCACCTGTTACTTCTGGACCTCAGCTATCAAGTATCATCACCCTAAAATGTTACAGAGCTTGCTGACTTCCAAACAAAGAATATCTGGGTGGAACAGCCCAAAATTAAGATACTCTTGGTCCTCTAGAATGTCACTGATTTCTTTCTTCTCTATTCCATGGCCTATGATGGTTATTTAGCTATCCACCAACCTCTACTCTACCCAATCATTTCGTCCACAAGACTGTGCTATGCTCCACTCACTGGTTCCTGTATGTTTGACTTCATTGATTCCATTGTCAGTGAAACTTTCATAAGGCTACTGAATGTCTGCAGCTCTAATGTCACCTGTCACTTTCTCTGTGACTCACCCCTAAGATTGGCCCTGTCACTCAGTGACACAACATATGAAGTTGAAATCACTATATTTGTTTTTGCTGGATCTGCCCTAGTATGTCCCTCATCACCATATCTGGACCTATATGTCCATTCTCTCCAATATCCTGAAAATTGATTCCACTGCTGGACATAAAAAAGCCTTCAGTACCTGTGCCTCTCATCTCCTGGGAGTCATAATTTTTTAAATTTATTTTTAAAAAATGAAATACAAAAAGGGTATAAATAATATAGAAATTCAAAAAATAACAGTAAGAAATCAATAGTAGTTAATATATTACATATTGTTTTCTTAGAAGTAGTTGTTCAAGTTACAAATCTAAGTATGAAAAATTAACAACCAAAAAAATGACAGCACAATTATTCTTATTGATAACTAACACAGAATTAGAAGAATGGTTATGTATCTTGCATGCTTACACAGTTATATGTGTATACCTACAATTGTTCTTTCCTTTTGAGCACTTTCTTTTGCCTTCATTATTGTATTGTACATCTTAAATCTTATTACTCTTTCAGGTTTTTATTATTGTTACTTATTTATTAAACTAGAGACAATACAACATTTATAAATGTGAGTCTGATTTATTTCACTTATGAGTATAGTTCAAATTACCTCCATTTAGCTATAAAAGCCTCAAAATCATCCATTTTTCCATCTAAATAATATTCCATTGCATAAAAATAGCACATCTTTTCCATCCATTCTGTGGTTGATGGGCATTTTGGTTATTTCCAAGATTTAGCTATTACAAATTGTACTGCTATAAACCTGGGGGCACATGTATCACTTCGACATGACATATTCAAATATTGCCGGAAAATATCCAGGAGAGCAATAGCTGGACTGAATTGGATTTCCATTTCTAATATTTGAGTAACCTCCATAATGGCTTCCACAGTGACCACATCAGTCTACACTCCCACCATAAGTTGAGAAATGCTCCTTTTCCTTTACAACCTCATGAATATTTGTTATCAGTTGATTTATTGATGATAGCCATTCTTTTTGGAGTGAAATGGAATCTCAATTTTGTTTTAATTTGCATTTCACAAATAACTAGTGATGGTGAACATTTCTTCATGTATTTATTTGCCATTTGTAAATCTTCATCTGAAAAATATGTAATTATCTCAGATGCCCATTTCTGGAATGGATCTTTGTTTTGGTGGAGCTTAATATTTTTAAGTTTTTTATATCTTCTTGATATAAGTCCTTTGTCTGAGGAACTGCTGGCTAAAATACCTTCTTATCCTGTGGGTTTTCTTTTCACTTTTCTGTTAATTTATTTTGAAGTACAAAGACTTTTTAATATGATAAGATCCCAGTTGTTGATTATTTGAGTACTTGCTGTGTGGTTGGTGTTTTCCTACCCCTATGTCTCCAAGATTTTTATTTACAGTATCTTCCAGTAGATATAGTGTTTCTGTTTTAACATTTAGATCTTTGATCCATTTTGACTTTAATTTAGTGCATGGTGATAGGTATGGTTCTTGGTTCTGTCTTCAGCATGTGGAAAGCCAATTTATTCAGCACCATTTATTAAAATGGCTATATTTCTTCAAGATAACATGTTTAGGCTTTTTATCAACTACAAAGTGTCTGAGTGTCTTTGTAGTTGTGTTTGAATTTTTAAATATGTTCCATTAATCCTCAGGTCTATTTCTTTGCCAGTACCATGCTGGTTTTATCACTGTAGATTTATAGTATAATTTCAAATCAAGGATTAAGATATCTCTTGCCTTGCTTTTGTTGCCCAGCAATGACTGTTATTCCATGTTTATTCTTTTTCCAACCGAATTTTAGGAAAGTTTTCTCTAGCTCTGTGAGTTATGTCAATGTTATTTTGATTAGAATTGCCTTAAATCTGTACAACAGTTTTGGGAATATGGCCATTTTCACAATGTTCATTGTTACTAACCAAGAGCAAGGGATATCTTTCCATTTTCTAATATCTTCTTCTATTTTCTGTTTTAGAGTAGTGTAATTTCAGATTATATGTATTTTGCATTCTTTTTTAAGCTGATTACTAAGTATTTCAATTTTTGGATACTATTTTGAATTGTGTTATTTCCATAATCTCTCTCCATGAGTTTGTTGTTTGTTTACAGGAATGCTATTGATTTTTGAGTGCTGACATTGTGCCTAGCTACCCTGTTGAAATTGTTTATTAAGTCTAGTCATCTTTTGATGGAGATTTTTGGGTCTTTTATGTAGAGTATCATGCCATCTGAAAATAGTGATAATTTAACTTCTTCCTTTCCTATCTTTATTCTCTTTATTTTTCTCTCTTTTCTGATTTCTCTGGTTAATTTTTCCACAACTATATTGAATAGGTATGTTGATAGTGCACATCCTTGTCTTGTTCCAGATTTTAAAGTAAAAGCTTCAGTTTTAGTCCATTTAGTACAATGTTGGTTGTTGGTTTGTCAAAGATGGCCTTGATCAGATTGAGGTAAATACCATCTATTTGAGTTTCTGTAGGGTTTTTATCATGAGCAAATGTTGAACTTTATTAAAGATTTTTCTGTGTCTATTGAGAGGCTCATGTGATTTTTGTCTTTGGCTATGTTGATTTGGTATATTATATTTATTTATTTGTTCATGTTAAGCCATCACTGCATTTCCGTGATGAATCACACTTGGTCATGATGTATAATCTTGATGATTTGCTGCATTCTATTTGGCAGTATTGTGTTCAGAATCTTTGCATCAGTGTTCATTAGTGAGATTGCCTACAGTTCTTTTTGATTGTGTCTTTCTCTGGTTTTTGTATCAGACTAATACTTGCCTTCAAGAATGAGTTAGGGTATTGCTTCCCTTTAAATTTCATTGAAGGGTTTGAGGAATATTGGCATTAAATCTTCTCCAAATTTCTTGTAGAATTCTTCTGTGAGTCTATCAGGAATTAGGCTTTTCTTTGTTGGTATGTTTTTAATTATATTTTCAATTTCAGTAGCTTATGTGTTTTATTCAAAATTGTTATATCTTCTTGAGTCAGTTTTGATAAATCACACATTTCTAGAATTCTGTGCATTTCCTCTGTGTTTTCTACCATTTGTGATTTTTAAAGTAGGTATTCATGATCTTTGGAATTTCCATGGGATCTGTAGTAATTTCTCTCTTTTTTAGTCCTTGTCTCATATATTTGAGTTTTTTCTTTCTTTTTTCTTGATAAGGTTTACTAGAAGCTTATCAATTTTGTTTATTCTCTCAAAGAACAAGCTATTTGATTAATTCTTTGTATTGTTTCCTTTGTCTCAATTTCATTAATTTCTGCTCTGATCTTCAGAAATTCTCTTCTATGAGCTATAGGTTTTATTTGATCTTCTTTTTCTAGAAGCTTGAGGGGTAGCATTTGGTTGCTTATTTGTACTCATTCTGCTGTTTTAATGTGACAATTTATTGCTATATATTTTCCTCTTAGGATCACTTTCATTGTGCCCCACAGGTTTCAGTATGTTTCAGCTTCATTTTTATTGAATTGTAGGTATTGTTTAATTTCTTCTTTAGTTTTACCTGTAACCCTTTGATTGCTGAGGAGTTTGCTATTTGATTTCAATGTATTTATATGAGTTTTGCAATTTATTTTGTGATTAATTTCCAATTTTATTACACTATGATCAGATAATATGCATGGGATAATTTCAATCCATTTACATTTACTTAAGGATGTTCTATAGGTTAATACTATATGGTCTATTTTGGAGAATGCCCCATGTGCAGCTCAGAAGAATGTGTATTATGATATGATGGGTGGAACACTCTGTAAATGTCTACTAAGTCCATTTGCTCACAGGTTTGATTCAGTTCTGTTATTTCTTTGCTGGCTTTTTGACTAGTTGATCTATCTCTTTGTGACAATGGGATATTAAGTTTCCCTATTATAATTGTGTTGTTACTTATTTGGTTTTTCATGTCTATTAATATTTGTCTTATGCAGTTGGGTTCTCTTGTATTTGGTGCACATAAGTCTATGATCATTAACTCTTCCTCTTGAAGTTTTCCCTTAACTAATATGTAGCAAACTTGTTTTATCTCTTTTATCATTTTAAGTTTCCAGTTCACATTGTCTGCAAACAAAATAGTTACCACTGCTTTTTTTCTTGGTTCTTATTGCATGGAATACTGTTTTCCATTCTTTGACTTTTAATCTGTGAGTTTATTTCTGAGTCAGATATGTTTCTTGTATACAGCATATTGTGGGATGCTCTTTCTTGATCCAATCTGTCAACCTATTACTTTTAATAGGTTAAATGAGCCATTTACATAAATGAATATAACATATGTACTACATCTTTTTCATGTGATTTTCCTATTGCTGGTTTTCTGCTTTTCCCCAATGTTTAATGCTTGCTCTGTCTGGTGGGTTCTTTCTGTTTTTTATCTGGGAATTGTGGTCATTTTTATCTCTATCTAGTATGTCTTTCAGTACTCTTTCTAGGGTTGGTTTGGTGGAAATTAATTTCTTCAGTTCTTTGTCATGCAAGCATCTTATTTCTCCATTAAATTTCAAAGAAAATTTTCAGGGTACATCAATCTGGGTTGAAAGTTGTTTTCTTTCAGGACTTGAAATACTTCATTACAATCTTGTCTTAACTTGAGGGCTCAGACTGAAAAGTCTGCCATGATTCTAATGGGTTTTCCTTGATAGGTGAGCTGTGTCATTCCTCTAACAGCTTTTAGTATTCTGATTTTATGCTGCATGTCTGGGATCTTATTATATGTTTGAGTTTAGATTTATTTTGGTTATCACTGTTTGGCATTTTATGTGCTTCATTTATCTTTATATCAGATTATTTTCCCATGTTTGTGAAATTTTCTGCTATTACTTCTGCAAATATTTTTGTGTTACTTGAACTAACCCCTGCATCTTCACTGATATATATCAATCCTACATTGTTTCTCTTTACATCATCTTGATACTGTTAACTTGTCATTTCGTATCACCATGTGATTTTTGAATATGACTGCTAGCTGTGATCCTGTCCTCAAGGTCTGAAATTCTATCCTTAGCTTCATTCAAACAGTTTTGCCAGTTTTCAAAAGAATAATTTATTTCTTAGATATCTCTTTGTATTTCTTTCATGCATTCTAATTTTGTTCTACATTGTTCATTCAAGGTTTCCATCATTTTCCCATTATTCTGTACATTTTTAACTATGTGTTCTCTAACTATGCTGA